>JABEEO010000142.1:0-119832 GCA_013364945.1 Fusarium tupiense | reverse complement strand
GGAATGTGGGGACGTGACTCTAGTGGGTGACAGCCCTGTAGGCCCACTGGATGCGAGAAGCAACTTAACGCGACTTCGATTATCTAGGTAGTAGGAAATCAACACCATGCCGCCATAGTAAAGTCTGTTCAGTAAATAAAAGCCTAGTATAAAAAATGTCTCTTTATTTGGCACATCACCACTCAAAATGTGTCCGGTGTGTAGTCAGCCATGGAATCAATCTATGTAGTTGTTGTTCATAGTCAATACGTGCTTTCACATTGAGCCATGGAGACATCCGAGATGTATCATCGACCTGGCATGCAACCGAATGGGCTTTTGTGGAAGAATAAATGATCAAGACCAAGGTTTATTTAAGTATCTAAGCTCCTAGCAAGCAAAGTACCTATGTTATTCAGATCCCCCATCCCTAATGTGCTTAAAGTTCAACTGCTTAAGCATGTTATTTTCAAT
The DNA here is from genome assembly GCA_013364945.1 of Fusarium tupiense. Classification (NCBI taxonomy): domain Eukaryota; kingdom Fungi; phylum Ascomycota; class Sordariomycetes; order Hypocreales; family Nectriaceae; genus Fusarium; species Fusarium tupiense. The sequence continues at coordinate 119,379 of JABEEO010000142.1, read as the reverse complement.
ACAAGTGAAATTGCTCTTCCGAGCACTTCAATATTCTCCCAAGTGACCGGGAGATGTGGTTCTGGAGGGCTGAGGAGGAGGAGGGTCAGGCTTTGGGCACGGCTTAGGAGGTCTGGGTCGAGCTGGAGCAGGCATGTTTTCTAATTTACGTGAGTGAGATTAAAGTCGTTGGTTGGGCTGTTGAATGTTGAAGGCTAGGATGTTGTTTTCGTGTGATTTAGAAAAAGAAGAAACGCAAATTCCCAGTCGAAGAACCTTGCTTTTATAGGCATTACTCTTGTTGAATCACGGGGACTGGCAGTATGGGGCTGCGTTGCTACTCATCACTGGCAATTTCAGTGAAGTTGCAAGGTGTCATGGATCAGAGAGCGTGAAAAACAGATATCGAGAATGTATGGCCTCTAGTACTAACACGATAAGCTTCTGGTATTATCACGATCGATGAGTGCCTTGATGTGAATGAGTTCGCATTTTGACTAGGCTGCGACAAGTTGCCGGAACTCAAGCGCCAAAGAAAAGTGTCAAACCATCAACGTTAAATCACGTGGCAGCACTGGAGGTAAAGTAATTGCTGTTGACAAGAAGTGAATACTGCTGGCACGAAGGACTTGCATGCCTAAAACTGAAATGATGACCATCAGATCAGTGTGGTGCAAGTATTGAGTGTTGGTTTCATCATGTCCAGGGCCCCAGGAACAAATGTAGCTGGAGAATACTACCAATTATGCTCGATGTATTTCGCATCTCGACACCGATCAATCTAGTCCTTACCATATTGTGATATTTCATCATTGTTATTGTTAAGCACGCACAGAAATGATATATGGGGAATGACATGTCAGAGATTTCTTGGTTGGCCTTGACTAGCTCTGGAATTCCTCATACCTATTTAGCAGTTCATATACTCACCCCTATGAGCTATAGTACAAGCAGTAATTAAAAGTGTTTCAGGCCTCAGAGCTTTCAGTCGGTTGTTAAGGGCACTAAACATCATTCTATTATTCATTCCAGACAATCTTGCTCCAGTTCTTCTGACATCGCTATCCCGTGCATCTCTCTGACCTTCTCTTTCATTCTTCCCTTCACGTCAACACATTCGCAGGCAAGAGCCAGTTCAGCAAATTTTATTTCCAGCATTCTCTTGCTTTTCTTCTTGGCCTTTGAAACCTGCTCGTATCTCCATGTTTTCATATCTCGCTCAAATACTGTGGCATGGCATGGTCCATCGAACTCAATTCCGTAACTGTAGTTTGAATCGGCTGGCAAGACTCTGCTACAATGTAGGTGATCCTCGAAGCCTTCAACCTCCTTTATCTTGACAAGTGTGATGTTCTGACAGGGTGTAAAGCCTGCAAATATGTCTCGATAAGCAGGAAATTCTGTAAGCGCAGCGTGCATCATGTCATTCGCTTGAAGACCAAATGCCAAGGCCCAGAAAGGATTGTTTCCAAGTTTCCACTTTTGCTGGCTTTGGAATACTTTCTCGACGTAGAGGGTATCATATGGGCTACAGTGGCCATATGGTATTATACCATGCTTATCAAGATTGAACGCTGTGTTTAGGGGGAACCGCGTCATGGACAAACTCGCAACGTAGCGTGATTGCTTAGACACTGAAAATGCAATCGGTACAGGAGGACATTTTATGCTAAGATATCGGCCCTGGGGGTGGACAAGTGCAGGGACGAACTGTATGTATTCGACGTAATGCACCCGAGAGCTAGGGAGTGTATATTCCCAGATGAGACGCTGAATCACGGGGTCCAGCTTCTGAAATTGTGGAAACAGAGGACCCTTGTCGGGAACAGATAGAGATGTTGCATGCTTTTGTGCTTCAGGAGACATTCTGATGGTATTTCGAAACGACTTGTGACGGTTCGTCGGTGTTGAGTGTGAATCGGTGGTTGGGTAAGAGACAGGAGAATAAAAAGAGATAAGTATATAGTGATTCGAGCGGAGGCACTATCATGATTCATAAGTAAACAGATGCTATTGTTGGTGAGCATAACCAAGTCATGGAATGTGAGTGTTCAGACACTAGTATTGAGGCTGCGCATGGAGACCATTCAGGAAATACTGAACATGGGGACTGGTCAGTTGGCTAGCCACCAAGTTCATGTTATTTGAACAAAGAGCCTTAAGCTTGTTCAATGATACTGTCTACTCGACTGTTCACAACCATTGACTGACTGCTTTTTCTTTTTCTGGATTGAATCAGTCAATAAATGCACGGGCACTTCATCTTTGTTCTGCCGAGGTTTGTGAAGCAGCGAAGGCTTTATCTACGAAATCCTTTGAATAACGCCAATGCTACTACATGTCTCATCAAATAGAATTGCCATAGTGCTGATGGATTGGGTAGGCGAAATATTGGTGCTGGAAATACTGAGTGAAGGAAGTATAGGAACTGGCACAGTATCCAATACCGTGAAAGGAGCTTCTTAATTTTGGTGCATCATCTCAGGCTACAGAGTGGCCAGTGGATATTTTCAGACGCAAGCTCTACATGACCATTGGTGTATAGGATGGTATATGGTAAGGCAAATAACTGTTTGGGTGGGTAGGCCATCCTCTGCACTCTCAACTCAGTAGCATCCACATCCCACTGGAACAAAACAGGCAGATAAGCCTGCCCTGGCGTAGGTGCCTAACCAGGGAGCTTTGGGAGAAATCATTTTCATTTGGATGCCCCGGACGTGTTGCAACGTGAGATAAAATATTAAGCGCCTGACCAAAGACAATCCTTACCAAATTTCATCTGGCAGGATCATGTTCCTGGGCGTATCCCTTAGCGCTTACACTTAAAAATTTGTCCAGCAACAGGAATATGGGCAAATTGACAAATGTGGATTGGCTTAGCAAGGGTAGAACTAACCGATGCAACTCATCTTCAAATGGGACATCGGAGCTGACATAAAAGCCTCAAAACTCCGCGCCCTGCCACCATTTGGCAGGGCTGAAATGGTGGTCCAGAACGTGAGATCCCTGTTTGAGGCTGTGTGAAACATGGAGTCATGCATTTTGCCCACATTGTTGGTTTGCCAGTCATTCATCGGGTTCTGGGTCGTCGGTGTGCTGCTGCTTCAAGCACTGTAATATCTCGACTTCGGCCAGCTGTGGCTATCGTACGCTTCGGATCCAGACTGAGACATGCTTCTGTCCACGTATCTGCGATGCCTCTGGCAATGCCATGTTGAATTTGTTTCCTGCCATGTTCAGCGGGGAGTGGAAGCTGCTGGGATCCCGCTCCTACACGCGGCCATGCCTCAAACGATCAATTTTGCCCAGTTTGGAGCCTCTACTCCCTGCCCACCTGTGACTTATAGCCCCCACTGTGATAACATGCATGGAGATGGGGTAGGTAGGCTACATTCATAAATACACAGCTTGCCCACCTCTTTGTCTTGCAATCATATGTTGTCCATCCTGCTGCGATCGAGGAACCATGGCCGAGAGATCGATACCACAATCGCAGCCTCAGTACGAGCCTGTTGAGTCGGAAGAACATGAATTGCAACACCTAACGCAACACGACGATACTGCTTTCGGGAGAGCATCAGCCGGCGGAAACAAAAATGCGGCTCTATTCTCCTCCGACAGCCTGGAGGGACAGTCCGTGAAGGCAAACCCATCGAGTTGGAGACTGAAGACAATCTTGAAGAAATGGCGCATGCAAGCCCTCGAAGCATCGATCCGAAAGAAGAAGAACCGGCAGGTACCCATCGTCAAAGACCGCCTCACTGCAATATTAGCTGCTCTGGTTCATCTCCCTGCCATCGCTGGCATTATCACGTTGAGCTTCTACATTTTCAAGAACTATTACATCGGCAAGGAACTCGAAGGCAAACCCAATTACGATGTTGAGAAGAAACTCGGTATCCAATTTGCTGCGAAGCTCATGGAAATGTTCATTGTGCTGTCACTCAACGCCATCGTCTTTTCCATGATCCGACACGAGTTTACGATGGGCCAGTCTGTTCCATATGGCGCTTTGGTGGCTGGACAGCAAATATCTGAGATCAGCTTCCTGTGGTCTGAGGAGTTCTTCAGCATTGTCAAAGGGAAGTTCTCTCAGACCTGGAAGAAGATCGGCTTCATAATTACAGTGTTTGTTTGTACGATCATGGCACTGGGTGCCTCTTCGCTCAGTGCTGTTGCCATGATGCCGCAGGAGGGTGACTGGAGAGCGGGCGGCAGTTTCGTTTACTTCAATGGTACCAGAGATGAAATGTTTCCCGGCGTTCTGACAGAAGACAACACAATAGGATCTGCCTGTAATGTTACCGGAAATGAGCGTTGCCCCTCCTGGCAATGGGATGTCATTAACAGCCAGCTCATCTCGAAGCTCCCTCTATCAGGTGAAGTGGACAATGGCTTGTTCATTAGACGACCACCGAGCGAGATTCTTGTCGCCGGATACTCTTCGACGCTGGTCAATCTCGTAGTGGATGTCAGGGAGAAATGGTTCAACCTGAACAGCCCAAACCATACCGTTGCGAGGATGCCGCATCTCGGGCCCGCTGAAGCTTGCGTCACAACGTCACTGCACTGGGAACAGGCTGCTGACGATTCGGCCAAGAGAAAACAGACTCGATTCAACAACTTCCAAAAGCTTGCCCACAAGCTCAATGCACCCATGCCAATCACCAACACGAGATGTGAGCTAACGTCCGTGACCGACGCCAAAACAAAGACAATCATGTTCCCCGATTTTGTGGCCTTTCCGCCAACAACGCTGAACGTCACAAATGACATCGTGAGCGACTGGCTATCAGATACTCTGCCTGACTTGAAGAAACCTGAAGTGCTGTGGTTTGACTCAGCACCAGTAATTGCCAACAGCTCTGTTGGTGTCGTGGTCGCCGTGCCGTCCAACAAGTCACGCGAGGCAGCTGATATTTACGGATGTATGATCGATGCACGGTGGATTACCACTGAGCTGAGTGGCGATGCAGTCTCGCTCGCCAGCAAAGGATACCCGCCATTCTCGGGGCCTATTGCCACAGCACTCGGGGGCTCATGGATTGGAAGCCCGGGTTACGGTCAGCGCGTCCATCTCGCACCGAGCTTCGCCAAATACCTTGACCCTCTTGATTCAAGAACGAACCGAACTGTCATACACGAAATGCTTCTCAATAGCGGCGTATGGACAAACGATGGCAAGGGTTCGAAGTCTACGGCGCATCTGGAGGCAGTTCTTGGATCATTGGCGGCTAACGGCTTGGGCCGATCGACTCCAAACGTCACTGCCATTACAACCTTGGCTGATCCCGATGGTGAGTGGTGGAAAAGCTTCATGCCGCAGGACGGCAAGGTGTTTGGTCCTGGAGGCAGCCCATATGCTGTATCAGACGATGATAAGGCACGTTTCTTCAGCGCAGAGATGGAGACATGGGTGACTGGGTTCGCGTTTGCCGACAACAGCTTGACCATGCGCGGAGCCATGGCCGTCTTTTACGTCTATGCACTGCTTGTCATGGCGTACTCAATCTGGTCCGTCTGGTCAGGCATTACTTCATCTTCATGGGAGTCGGTGCCGGACCTTCTCGCTCTCGCTCTGGCGGATCGAGGATCGGGATCTGATTCGGAAGGATTTAGCAAAGGAAGTCCGGATATTATGAAGGAAAACTTTTGTATTTCTGCCGACGGAAATACGCTGAGGCTGAGGGCGACTCACGGTCTGGTGCCGCCTGAGAACCGTGTCAAGGCTAATGAAGCCTATGATTGAGTAGTGGATAGAACTGTACGGTGCCGATGCGGATGAGATTTGTTTTGGGCGCAGTAGATATACGACTTGTTTTCTCTTTTCTCCCTTGACCCTTGGCGTCTCGATCGCCAGTCGAGGTAAACAAAAGCTGCATCTGAGACGTTTACGTCACGAATACGTCTAGCTCCATTACCTCCGATTGGTGCACGTATGTCGTATGTAAGCAGCTGAGACAGTTCTTGCCCGACAATTTCTGTTTACCAGTCTCGCAATTCAATTGACATTCGTTCATCACTTCCCAACAAAGCTAGACCACAAACACTAATACAGAAGAACATGCACGCTACGTGCTTTTATCTCTGTAGTATATCGCGATCTAGTTAACCTGGTCTGGCTCTTCTATTCGCCGCCAATCACCAGATTCATCTTGTCCAACCCTAGCCAATCGTGGACAATGCCTCAGACCGACCCCCAACAATCATCATCAGCTCCTATAACCGGTCCCCTGCGCCCTCTGTTACCAGCAGAAAGGGGATCACAACCGCTGCCGCCCCCTCCCAAGCGTGCTATAACACAGCGCAGGCTCAATCCTGTCTTGGCCGCTTGTGAGCCATGCCGTAAATACAAGGTCAAGGTACCTAGGCGCCTCGTATCCTGAGCGGGGTCTGACTGACTGACCGCCATCGTTAGTGTTCTGGAGAGAGGCCAGCATGTCGTCGCTGCCTTCAGCGCAAACTCGCCTGCATCTATATTACGCGACCAGGCGAAACTCGCTCACAGGCACTAAACCGCTGTTCACACGAGACCTGCGAGGGCTCGAGTCAACGCTCAAGTGTCTACGAGGAACTTGTCGGGCTGCTAAAGAACTTACCTGAACAGGATGCCCAGGCCATTCTGCAAAGGCTCAGGTCCGGAACAGACGCCGCATCGGTCGCCAATCAGGCCAGAGCAGGCAATTTATTACTTCAGATGGCTGTCGTTCCCGAGACGCGATTACGATACGAGTTCCCGTACAGATCGGATATGCCCAAAGAGCTTGAGCTCAACAATCCTTATCTGAACTCAATGCTGTATGAAACAGCCTCTCTCTATTCTCAACACCAGACATCAGGGGCAACCCTACCCGGACATCTCGCCAGTCTGGGTTCCGAAGAGCAGAGAAGCCCTTACTTGAAGCCCTTCCATGCAGCGCAAGTATTCGATCCTCTGCTTTCCGACGTCAAAGTCTCAGCGTGGACTAGCATCTGTAACGACGACAATCTCATGCGAGACCTGTTAACTGTACTTTTCCGTTGCGAGTACCATTTCACAGCAGCCTTTCACAAGGACCTATTCCTGGAAGACCTGGCAGCGCGTCGCAAAGACTTTTGTTCTTCACTGCTTGTCAACGTGACTCTCGCATATGCTTGCGTAGGATACCACTCATAATGGCGTAGTCAACATTGCTGAGATGCTTATCAGGTCTGTTACCCTAAGTTCACCAACCGTGTCGAGTATTGGAATCCGAGCACTCTCGCCTATCGCTTCATTGCCGAGGCCAAGCGACTATGGGAGCTGGAGGCTTCTATCCCACGTATGACTACCATTCAGGCAGGCATCCTTTTTAGTGTCTTTCATAATCTCTGTGGTCTAGACGAAGTTGGGAAGCCTTATAGGGTGCATGCAGTGGCTTTGGCAAACCAGCTTCGTATCTTCGACACCATCGACATTGATCAGAGCAAGAGGATACAGAGGGGTACTCAAAATCTCGCCTGGGCTATGTACAACTGGGAAACGTGAGTACCTTTTCACAACTTTGGCCGTGTACTAACGACAGGAGTCTCTCTGCTTTCTCGTTTATGCTGTCCCCGCTCATCAAGGAGCCCCCCAAATGGCCGCTTCCAGATCCTTCTGAAGATCCGTCGTGGTATGGCGAAATATGGGTCAAATACCCATTGAATCACGGCCTTTCATCGACGGGTCTTGGAGAAGTTATCCATGCTCGGAGCAGGTTCCGTATCATCATGAATGAGTATTGCGACGCAGCATACTCAGAGGTTTCCAAGGTAGGAGTTAACCTGGCCTACCAGTTCCGTGGGAGGCTGCAAGAATGGTACGAAAACCTGCCCACATCTCTAACTCCAAGGAGAATTGTACTTCCTGGACAGATGCAACTACAGTAGGTGCTTGATGCGCTGCCTTTCACTTTTAGAGTCTAACGTGGCTTCAATATGCATCAAGTGAGTTGCTGACTGTGTCGCAGTATGTACTATCACCACTTACTATTGACGATCTTCGAGCCTCTTTATGATGCAGAAACGACTCGAGAGCCTTCTCCACAGCGCATCGTAGCTGACTCGAAGAAGAACATGCAGACACTTGTCAGACTATACTATCTCCGACATGGGTTCGAAGCAATGGACCTCTTCATCGTCATCCCTTTGATGGTGATGGGTTATGATAGTATAGATGCAATCAAGGCGGATACACCGACAGAAGAAATTGAGTTACTACGATCGACTCTCATTCTGATAGCTCAAGGCCTCTACTACCAACGAAAAAACCACTACTTAGCGCAAGCTCTTTTCAGGGTCATCCGAGGCAAAATGCGCCCCCAGGAGATTGGGTTGCTGAAGAGTTCAATGGCGCTGGATAGATACGAGGCTGATCCAGAGCCGGAGATGGCAGTGGCTGTTCGAAGTCACTGGCCAGTGAGTGTTGTTAAGAAGCATGAGGAAATGGAGTCACACATCCTGACCAATCTCGTGGAGAATTTTGGTCGTGTCAATGTTGAAGAAATCCCATGATGTCTTTTGGGCCGGGACGATGGATGAATGGCAGGGAATGGATGTAAGAAGGAGCTATGTACACAATATTGAGAATCTCTACGCTTTAGTCATTTTATATGAATAAAGGTCTCCTTTGATTCTATATTGTCCTGAGGAACATCGAAACCGAGGAAAGTGTTGACAAAGCAAGACAGAAGGCGCGCCAGCGGGATACACTGCCTACTAATGTTTTGACGACACTTTGTATTGACTAAATAGCTAGGTGAAAATGATTTCCTCCCTTCAGCCATGGGAACTTTGTTCACCCTCACTCGCCATGACAGATGTAGCCGAGGAATTTGGGCAGCTTATGACACAGTCCTTTCAAGCACATCGTCGATAGCCTCCTTCTGAAGTCCGATTTCGTGCAGCTTCTTCACCTCACTGACGTCGACCTTGCTTTCAAAGTCCCCTCCACTTCCCTCTCGGAAATGCGTAAGGAAGAACTTGACAAATGGGGCAGCGGCATCTTTCTGCTGAATCTTGCCATTACAATCTTTCATCGCATCGTTCACATCTTGGTAGTCTATCTCCCAGTCCCGGTCCGCCGTCCCTGTTGCCTTCTGAACTGCTAGCAGGAGCTCCTTCTGGCTCAGATGAAATGATGGTACATAGAAAGCCTTGTTCCTATACCGGGACAAGTCCCGTCTAGGGAGACTCAATACTGCAGCCGTAGCCTGACCAGTCTGCGCAACACTCGACGTGTTGACCTTGCCAACGGCTCCGGTCCAAATTGTAGCTTTGCGGTTGGCAACATCGATGCCCCAAAGACCACTTTTGATGTTCATGTCGAGGAACGGGCCGACGGCTACTGAGATCCAGCTGCTCACACCGAGTTCCTCAATCAGATCGCGGATCTTCTTCTTGTCTTGCAGCAGTTGGTTATCCTCTATGAGCTTTGACGCGAAAGGGTCTGGGCCAAACTCTGCAGGTAGGATGTATGGAACTCCGGCTCTTGCTGCTGCTCGAACTGCTGGCTCTTGCAGACTGACAAGGTGGGGGAGAGGTGGCATGAGAACGACAGCATCGTGTCCTTGGAAGGTGCTTGCCAAGAAGGACTCGTCTCTCAGATCACCACATTTGACAATGACTTCAGGCGGGAATGTGCTTGTTGCTTCGATGCGTTGGACAGCAGTAATGGTGTGAAAGCCATATGCGAGAAGAGCCTTGACTGTCGGCTGTCCAACCTGGCCGCTGGAGCCGATAATGGCGATTTTGCGTCCTTGTGCTGGCCTTGACATGGTAGACTGAGTCAATTCTGTGTGGGCTTGAACTCTTTCGCTCAAGGGCTATCGCTTGAGTCCTTTATTCTTTTCTCCTCGAACGTATCTAGGCATTTACGTCATCGATCTACGTCGTATTCGATTTACGAAATCGCAATAGGATGTAGTTCTGAACGCATTAAAAGAGAACAATAGAAGTGAAATCCACGTCCACATATATAATCGACTAAAATTACCAACAATTGACAACTCGATGGGGTAATGTTCCGAAGAGACTTCCCCCAGGTCTTGGTCTTGGTCTTGATCTTGAAGTGATGAGTATTGTTAATGAAAGCGATGAAAAAGGGCCAAGACGACTTCTATCTCCACCATTCTGATGCGTATAGATGAGTACCTTAATGCCCCCCACCTTAACACTCGCTAGCAGGTATGATCATGCCCCGCCTTGGGTCTGCCCTGATGCGGGGATGACCATTCGGGTTGATGACAATGCGTTAAGTCCGAACTCATGATATAAAGGCCGATCCCATAAAACCTGCTTTATAACCTCTGTTGATTGCAAAGTTCACCTTGCTTCGAAGCCTTGGTATATCACGCCCCAAGCCATTGTCTGATACCGTAAAAATGTCTCCAACCGACGTCTTCAGCCCAGGCTCTACTGCCTTAATCACAGGAGCTGGCTCAGGCATCGGTCTGGCCATTGCCAAAACATGTCGCAGCAAGGGCATGCGTACATTGCTCGTCGATAACAACGAGGAAGCTCTGGAGGCTCTGACTAAGACGCACTTCCCCAATGACTCTGACGTCGTTACCTCCAAGGTTGATGTCTCGTCGACCTCGGACTGGCAGGCTCTGAAAAAGCTCGCCTTGGACAAGTTTGGCAGCATCGAGTTCTTGGTCTTGAACGCTGGTCGAGGTTTGAGGGGCACCTGGGGAGACGATGATTACTTCAGAGATGTAAGTTTGAAAATGCAATGGCGCGACGATTGCTAACAAGCAAGACCCTCGAAACCAATTTATTCGGCGTCATTTATGGTATAAACACGTTACTCTCCGTGGTCCAAGACGCCGCCAAGTCAAAGCCAACGAGCATCGTCATCACTGGTAGCAAGCAGGGTATCACCAACCCACCTGGAAACCCAGCATACAATGCCTCCAAAGCTGCAGTCAAGACTCTTGCTGAGCATCTGAGCTGGGACCTGAAAGACACAAGCACCAGCGTGCATCTGCTTGTGCCCGGATGGACTTACACTGGTTTGGTAAGAAAATGTTTTCGTGTTCGGGGTAACTTACTGACCACGCTTGCAGACAAGGGCAACGCCGGGTGGTGTGAAGCCAGCTGGGGCTTGGACAGCGGAACAGGTGGCAGATTATCTGTATGAGAAGATGGGGAAGAACGAGTTCTACATCATCTGCCCCGATAACGATGTGACAGAGGAGCAGGACAAGAAGCGTATGACTTGGGCTGCAGGTGATGTTGCTCAGAGACGGCCACCTCTGTCTCGATGGCGTGAGGAGTGGAAGCAGGAAGCTGAGGAAACCATGGCCAAGATGGACGTCTAAAATAGGGTTCGAAGAGGTGACCAATCTATAAATATATAGTATCTCCCGTCATCAGTGACAGTTGAATGAGCTACTCTGTGCCTTGTGGACTCCATTGAGTGTTCAGTCGATAGTATCATCGTGCAGTCCAACATAAGTCTGCGATATCAACCAGCATATCGTCTTCTAATTCTATTCCATAGACGACGATGTCTAGTGAGAATGCCAACCAAGAATAGCTCCACAATCTAGAGGCTCTCGTGAACTATACCGTAGATTGTCGTGAGTCTACCAAAAAGTCAAAATGTTCGTCAAACCGCCCTGACGAAGCAACCATCAAAAGGTTCGATACACCAGGGACTCGAACCCTGAGCCTTAGTCTTAGGAGGACTACGCGCTACCATTGCGCCAGCGCACCGGAGCTATTTTTAGAGATATTTGTGTCGTATTTGCGGATATGTAGATGTTGTGACTGGAGTTTCAAGTTTGCGCCACCACGTCAAACTTTGGCCTCGAATTGGGGGTTTTAAGCAAAAGGATGTTTATTTAGTACTAGTCAGTTCTATTTATTCTGGACTCATGAATCAGCACTCTGTTTACCTGATATTCAATGTCATGCGATTGTTGTCAAACTCCACCCACTGTGGACCGAGGTAGAAGTGGCGTGGAGCCTACAGACAAAGCATTGATCAAGCTAAGAAGGCCAATACTCGACTTGAATTGAAACAGTTGAGATTTACCAATTTGCCAACGCCAACATATCCTCAAGATTGCATTCTCTCAATTGTGGCAGGCAACTCCTCCATCCCCTCCAGAAAAGCTCCAAACTCCCCCTTCACCTTGTCCATATCCTCATCAACATCATCGGTCCAACGATGAATGTAAATCGTCTTGATTCCAACATTTTGAGCTCCTCTCAGATCGTGCGCGTGAGCCGCAACCATCACAACTTCTTCGGGCTTGAGCTTGACGAGTCGCAACGCTTTGTTGTACGCCTCGGGATCTGGCTTGTACGTCCCCAACAGTTGGCTGGAGAAGAGCATGTTGAAATTGAGCCCAGCGAAGCGAGTCAGGTCTAGCTGTAGACGTGTCGTACCATTGGCGTGAACAAAGACTTCCAGACCAAGATCTTTTCGGATCGACTGGATTGCCTTTGCAACTTCTGGCCAAGCTGGCTGAGAATGCCAGGCAGTAATCAATTGTTCTTTGATTGGCGCATCGAAATGTTGCTTATACTCTGGTAAGTCTGCCAGTACGTCGTCAAGCACGCGAATGAGCGTGTCATCTATATCTTCGGGCTCAAGCTTCTGGGCAAGGCGCTCGCTGTTGGCGATGAAGTAACGTCGCCGCCATTCAAGAGCAAGTCTGGAGGCTTCGGCTTCGGGAATGGCGGGGGGTAGAGCCTGCACGACACTACTGTGCCAATCGAGGCATGTCCCCATGAAGTCAAAGAAGACTGCTTTTATCTTTGTTGTTTGCGACATGATACTGAAGCTTTCTCAGTTATTGCAATTATGACAATGTTAGTGCGAAAATTTAGCATATAAATATTGGAGGCGCTGCGCATGTTTGTTCAAGTTGTTGGCTTACGATATGACGTGATTAGAAATCATAAAACGACCTGCTTATTTCGCTCACGGCGGTACGCCCTTTGAATGATTGGTTACATCATAAATTGTAGTCTATCAGTTAGCTCAAGATTGATACGATAGGAACAACATGAACACTTCTCAATATTTCGCTGAGCTCGAGTCTAGGTCCATCAATTAATATAAACTCTTTGTGAAAGAATTATTCATCCACAGGTTTATTTATTATTAAGAGATTAACTAGAACACCATGGCAGAAATATGCTTATCCACTTGCAATAACTGGAGGTAGAGATAGCTGGTGGTTCTTAATGATAACATCCCATAACGCCGACAGCTCCCCACTTGGAAGTTTGTCATCTTCCTTGATCCTTCGAATATCATGAAAGAAATTGTCTCCCTGGTGCCTCAAAGTCCTTGGTATCGTCTCCATGTCAGGGAAGTTGAAAAAAGCCACGATGGAGACTTTGACTTCATTCCCACTGATGTCAACATCGTGAAAAGTCGGGATAAACTCATTGGCCCAGCGGTAGAGCGTTGAGCCACCCATCATGATGGTGCCTTTGTGTCCGGGAAATCGCACTGTTCCGTCGAGGTCATAGACCCGAAGTCCTGGCCCGTTTGTGATGAGCGCAGAGAGAAGATTGCCATCAGGATGAAGACCAATGCCACCAGGAGCGCCAGCATGGGGCGTGTACTTGATAGCACGATAGCGAACTGTACATCGTTGCACCAATTGAGGGTCAATGCCGACAGCCATACTAGTCGTTACCAAAGCACTGTCGAGCGCAGACTTCAGACAATGCGCCGATTCTCGAGTTCTAGCATCATGTAACGCTTGAAGGCCCGTAAGGCCATCTTTGAGATCACCGTCAAATTTGGCAATATCGTTCTCAGAGTCCAAGAAAGGATGTCCAATTCCCTGACTGGCAAACCAGCAGGACTTGCGCCATACCACTTTCTTATCAGTACCCTCGTAGGAGAGCGAGTGATCAAGATCGCTGAGGTACGTGCCGAGGTCTTGCATTGCTTGTTCAATGCGTTGTTCTTCTTGGCTGTCCCAAGGGACTACATATTCTTTGCCAGCCTTGAAGGCAGTTTGGATAGCATGGCTTTCTTTTGCTGGTTAAATGTCAGCTTCATAAACCTCAGCAAGAAGTTGGTGCACCTACACATTGCTCCTGTTTGAGAAGTAATTGGCTGATCGAGGCTCGCGTGATGGCTAGAGCCGGGTTTCATGGAATCGAGCATAGACATGTTGATGTTAGATTTGATTGAAGGAAGCTTGTATGTCCATCAACGTCCAGCAGATAATTGTTTATTTAATCCTGCTAGGCCATGCTCACCCTAGTCTGGCATCACCCCGCCAAACTTCACTACCGTCTCCGTCCTAATGCGTGTCTCACTGCATTCGTTTACTATCCACTTCATACACTTTCGGCACAACGCCACGCCGCGACGATCGTGGAACTATGCTGAACTGCCGGCTTCCCTGAGTCACAGATGTCATTGTACAGCTACATACATGTCTACCCTGTCGACCTGTGTACCGCGAGCCCCGCGTTCGGCGTTTCTTACTGTGCGGCCTCGGCGATCTCTTTTAGTACCACGTCAATGCTGTCCATCGTCAATGACCGTATGTGTACATCCCTGCTTTTGAAGAGTTCTGCTAGTCTGGGGCAGTATGTTTCTAAACCCTCTGCTAACTGTGCTCTGGATAATGTCTGTCCATTATCTGGTAATCCATATTGAAGTAGCCAAACTTGCTTGTCTGGAGGGCCAGTTGTCAGCTTTGAACAGACTGAGATCATGTCTTCTTTGAACTCACCGCTTCTGAGACTCATCTCCCATTCCCATCGATGAATGTCATTTGGATTCGTAAACCGGTCCCAGTCGCCTGGGGCAGCGAGAATGATGATTTGAGACACGGACAAGAATGTGTTGGAAATCCTCTTGGTCACTTCTCCAGCTTCCGTGCTTCTCGTCATCTGGTGTTGGTCAAGCCATATGCGACGGCTTTTCTTTTCAATCATCTCGGCGACCAAGCGCGCCATGACTCGACCTCTCTCGTATAAGTCTGGCGATAACCATCGGTAGAAAATGATGTAGTCATATGCGTATGCTGTTTCTACGCCTGCTTGCTCGTGTCAGTCGGGAGCCTGAGTCGCGGCCGGCAATTGAACTCACTCAGACAGCTCATGGGCAAGGGGAAGTGAGCCTCCACGGCAACAGCCGGCTTGACACTCAACATTTTCGCCTTGTGTTATCTCTGGCCTTGAAATGAGTAGCCTTCAGGGTGTATATAAACAATTATAAACGCAAACTCGATCCCATGGATATTGAGGCACAAAACAGATGTATAATATTCTTGTCCATCTAAAGTTCTCAATTCTCGATGTTTCTTTTCTTATACAGCTGCCCTACAGTAACGTACACGGTACATATGCCGGAACCGATAGACTTTACAGCCGGCATATGCGCTGACTTCAGCAACCTCAAGGTCACAGATCATTGCTTTTTCTGTGACATCATTCCAATCCCGGTTTTCCTCATCCAATCCAGTAGCGAAAATGGAGAGTACGTGCTGATTGTGTCTCAGCTGCACACGATCTTTTACCGCTTCGAGGCTGTTGTCTTACGCTGTACGCCAGCCACTTTCAGGTGGACGGGCCAATCCGTGCATTAGTGTATGCAGAACGCCATACAATGGGTAACGCGTAGCAAACTGGGTTCGCTTTGTGGAAGGGCGGGTTGCGGAAGCTGAGAGATCTGCAAACTGTATCTGAGCGCTTTGCGGTGTAGGGTCTAGATGGAGGAGATGAACCGTCGATCGATCCAGGAGCTTCAGCTCTCGTGGGGCAACGTGAACCAACGATTCGCACCTTGGCAGAACCAGGACCCAGGATCAACAGCGTCTTGCTACTGCAGCTTTGAACTTCGCATGTGCTTGAGAGTCAAAAGGAGAGTTTATTTGGCTGATTTAGTCTGTTTGGAAATGTACGAGCGCCTGGTCTCTGAGGAATAGAAATATTTGCAGTTGTTCGCGCGGCACCCTTTAGGGTAGCACCTCATTTCATTTCTCGCCATGATCTTCATATGGACAGCCAATGGTCGTGCAGGGTGAGTTGATGATGTGACTATTGCGAATTTCATGGTACCAATTAAAAACTGTTATTATAAATGGTAGCAGAAACTAGCATGAAAGAGAGTTTTTGTGACAGTGTGATGAAGTGACTGGCGAAGCAAGCTTTCTCTGGCTCGCTTGGGTCAGTTATGGTGACCACCTCGGAAGAAATATCTTTCCGGCCAGATATTCTCGAGTCATTTGACCAGAGCCATGTTGACGTGTCCAAGTCATGCGATTTCACCGCCCAGGTAATTCGTTGACAAGCTGGGATCTCCCTTCACTGGCAGTGCTTTTCCCGCGCCAAGTCGGCTGCTAACCAGGCTCTCGCATTTATCTAGTGGATCACCGTGGCCCGCGGGGGCGCGGGTGTTTGGGTTGTTATTCGTATTCTCAGACATACAAGAGTGCGCTGGGCTCACCATTGTTTCTCCCAGTCATGTACGGCCTTTTCGCGATCTTGGGCTTCTCCCATGCAAAGCAGCTCCAGTCAGCTCAAAGCCGGGATCAGGTCTCGATGTTCAAGAACAGCACTTCGGCAGTCATTTTGACCGCTTGGTCGCCCGACAAACGAATCAAGGTTGCGATTGACAAGGACTCGATGTCTCAAATTACAGTCTATTTTCTGAGCCTTCATCAATCTCAATCTTGAGGTGCTGGTAAGCGGTGCCTAGTCCGCGATTAATTCACCGTCGCGATTTTACACATTCAAATGCTGGACTCTAGAGTGAACTTTGGGTATTTCTCAATGACAGGTGTCGGTGACTACCAGAGTCTCCTCCCTGAAGATAGGGGAATTATACAAGGGTAAATAACTGCCAAGAAACCGGCAGATAAGGATGGTAGAACACCAACGCTCGATGCAGACATGGTCAGTATTCATCCCAGTCACTCATTCACTCATCTCGCGAGTCAAACCTCATCACGGAAAGTGGGCGCATGCTCAATTACCGCATTCGGCCTCCAATCATCAGCTGAAGTCAAGTTCCCATGTCTTGAACAGGGCTTAGGTAATGTTGACGCAGAGACTTACGCGTCAACTGAAGCGATTATTGATCAGAAAATTCACCAATTTCAAGGCTACGCTCCTTTAGAGTTTGCTAGCTTCGCGGGATGACGAAGGTGATCGGGTCAAAATGCGCGCCCACTTCGCGGCTCGGAGCCGAGATCGATCGGTCAGACCTCAAGTGATTGAGTTGGACAGATGAACACAGACATACCTGATCAACAGGTTCAGTTGTAATTATCTAAACTATAATATTCGTATCAATAGTCTATCTCTATTCAGGACAATGCATCATCGATGCCCTACTCACTAGACTAGCAGCATAACTTACAGGCCTCAGAATGCCTTTCTTGTTTTCCTCTCACAGCCAAAACGTTAGGCCCATCGCTGCAGATTTCAGAGCAGCGCCACTCACTGTCTGTCTCCCTTGCTAGGCCTACGCGCCTGACCACGACGACCTGACACGATGTCGCATGCTTTCCCCTCTTTAACCTCCGTGCGTCGTCCAGGGCTAGACTGATTAGGCATCGTTAGATAGTATTTTTCTTCCCATGCTTCTAGGAATGACGCATCGATGTGACGATGCTTCGTTTCGAGCACTATCTTAAAACTGCTGGACCGCCGATATGTCGATCAATTGCTTGGCTGGAACTATCGTGACTTACTTCGTTTGTTGTCGCCATTGATATCTTCAATCAGAACACTATGATTACGATACGGCATACTGTTGGCTTTGCTTTCTTAGCTGCTCTTGGCTATGCTACCAATGTCAACAACACGGATCTTGAGCCATTACGGTTCACCAAGAATGGCACTTTTCAGATCGCCATCTTTTCCGATATGCATTTTGGACAATGTAAGTTCTCCAATTGACTGGCAAGAACTTCAATTGACGCTCGATTATAGATGAATCAACAACAGGTCCCGAACAGGATCGCAATTCTGTTGAAGTAATTCGCAAAGTCCTCGACTACGACAGACCTGATCTTGTCGTTCTCAACGGCGATCTCATCAATGGAGACTCAACATTTGCTCACAACAGTACGCATTACGTTGACATGATTGTTGAGCCAATCGTCAACCGCAGCTTGACCTGGGCCTCTACATATGGCAACCATGACCATAACTACAACATCGCTGGCGATGATATTCTCGAGCGCGAACAAATGTTCCCTGGCGCGCGTACGCAGAAAATGGTAAACAAGAAGCTGTCTGGCACAACAAATTACTATCTGCCTGTTTATCCCTCGGACTGCACCAATACTAGCGATTGCAGCCCCAATCTCATCCTATGGTTCTTCGACAGTCGCGGCGGTAACTATTATCAGGCGTCTTATCAACCAAACTGGGTTGACCAAAGTGTTGTCGATTGGTTCAATGAAACAAGTATCGAGTTGAACGACAAGTACAACAAAACCCTCCCATCTCTCGCATTTGTCCACATTCCAGTCAACGCCACACTTGCACTCCAAACGGAGCTTGGAATCCGAAAGAACTACCAGCCGGGCATCAACGAAGATCCTCCGGTGTTCCAACAAGGAGCAGGATGGTGTGAGAACGCTGATCCCAATGAAACTTGCGATTACGGTGACCAGGACGTGCCGTTTATGGAGGCTCTGGTCACTGTCCCCGGAGTTATTGGGTTGTTTTCTGGCCATGATCATGGAAACACGTGGTGCTATCGCTGGGACAAGAAACTAGAAGGAATGGCTGTCGAAGGCAACGGAATTCATCTGTGCTATGGACAGCACTCTGGGTACGGCGGTTACGGCGATTGGATCCGCGGTGCACGAGAGATCGTTGTTACAGAGGATATGCTGGAGAAGGGCGATGTGGAGTCCTATATCCGTCTCGAGTCTGGCGATGTTGTTGGGCGGGTGACGCTGAACTCGACCTACAACGACGACTACTATCCTTCTACGCCCAACACCATGACCTATATGTCGGAGGCGTTGAGTGGCAGTAGTAGTAACGATGCTGAAAGTGCTGCGAGGAGCACTCTGTCAGGGTCTGAATTCATGACAGCTATTGTGGGTTCATTGATTGCGATTGCTTGGTTGTGCTTTTAATCTTGAGGGCGTTGTTTAGATGAGTCACGACGATATGGATACCCAAGTTCTTTTAGATACCATAAAATCAATTCTATAAATATGACATATATCCCAAGTTCGCATGCTGTGTCGTGTACTCGTAAGCCTCCTAGCCCTTGCATTCATATCAGGATTCGATTTCTGTGTTCCCAGAATCATTTTTAAAGCTGCCACACTAGTTTTTATCGGTCAGCGAAGATCACTATGTACAGCTACCGTCGGCGTCCTTTCTCTGCTCAGTATTTCATCTTAGCGTAGCTTCTTTCTTTCATCACTTTCGATGCTCCTCATCAGAACTTTCACTCTCGATCGACTGCCGCAACATCTCCACGTCCTCTTCATCAATAGACTGTCCTCTTGGGACTGACTCCTCATGATTCGTCTCGTGACTATGCAGTCTCATGTTTACAAACATAAACCAGAGACCCAAGTCATACATGATTCTCAAGATGCCACCCACCAGAAAAGCAATCCAGAACTTTCCAGATTCAGCAAGTCCTCCCGTCAGCGAAGGACCTGTAGCCATGGCCAAGGTTCGAAGTGTCGAGGTGATTCCCATGACAGCAGTGCGCTCTTCAGGCTTGACAACAGCCGCGATGAAAGCTGCCCTGGGTGCTTGATCCATATTGTTGAGACCCATGCGGATGAAGAGGAGTATCACCGTGAAAACCAAGCCACTGGGTAGAGGGAAGAAGAGAACTGAAATTGATGACGGCAGATGAGTAAATACCATGGTGTTGATAAGGCCCAGGTGACGAGACAGAGGTCCTGCAAAGACTGTTGAGATGGTTGCCAAAACCTGGGCTGATGAGAAGATGTTTCCGAGGGTAGTCTTGGAAGGCGAGAACTTGTGATCAAGAAAGTAAGTCGTGAGAGATTCCGAAACCATTCCATCAGCCAGAGAATCGATGGTCAGGAGAAACCATAGCCGGTACATGACAGACCTGGTACCGGACGAAACGCTTGAAAAGCGACTCGCTGGCTCAGGATGATTTGATGTCACGGACTGTCTTCTCCTACGAGCATCTTCCTCTTCCTCCATCGATTCGCGCAGAAGCCCCTCAGCTAGCTCGTCAGAAGCCTCTGAAGAGTCATCGTGATGGGCTTCCGTCTTGTTACTCATGACAAACGCGAACAAGACATTCAGTGCACCCATCAGGATGTACACCCAAAAGGTCGCGTGATATGCTCTCACGAGATTCCATCCCTCTCGTTTGGTCATATTTTCAACAAATCTTCCTGCCAGTGCCGCACCACCCGCAGCACCAAGACTTGAACTGGTGATGTACCAAGCCAAGACATCAGCTCTCGTCTTGGGAGTCGTGATATGAGACAGCATAGACTCCTCGATGGCTCGGAACGGACCAAAGTCGCTTCCGCTGGCGCTGACCACACCAACGACAGCAGCGAAGAGCAGAATCCAGAAATTCTCAAAGACCGAGAATATTGCGCCTGACACGGCCATCAAAAAGCCACCCGCCACCAAAACCCTCCGTCGACCAAGCCCATCGGCCATGAGCGTTACAACCAGACCGAGCACAACATCACCCAACAGCGTCAAACTCATGAACAAGCCAATCCTAAAATCAGAGAACCCCAATTCCGAGAAGAACTGCGCTATCGTAAGCGTGACAGCCTTGAATGCAAACATGCGACATGTCCGTGAGAGGATAAGCAGCCAGGCATCTCGACCAGCAGAATAGACAGCTGAGATTCCCGACTCGTGGTACAGCCAGCCAGCTTTTTGACCGAGCGAGGATCGTTGCGTTGCCATTGCGAGGGCTATTGAGGTTGAGAAAGAGAATAATGATCGCGTGCTCGACTCGATATGATATGGATTGTTGCGGGGTGTCGCCGATCGGAGTTATCGGCACCGTGATCGGCGGTGTTTTTCACCGAGTTACTAGTTCTGGCATCATTGTGACCTTGCTTACATTTTCGCATTGGGGAATGAGTCAGTGTCAATAGGAGGGAAGAGGATTTCCGGGTGATGATTCGGAAGTGTATTCGGAAATGGCGCGGAGATCGAATGGCGATGAGGACGTTGCACTGCTATTGACGTGAAAACCCTGTTAGCGACAAGGTTGCTTCGGTGAGGCTCTATTCAGAAGGTCAATTGCGAATGGGTCGGCAAAGAGATGACTAGGGACTCGCAGTATGCACTATATCATTTGACGATTAGAGGAACATATCAACGCTCTATGGGATCTAACATACTGAAGTTATTACAACACGGCGACAGTGAATGATCAGAATGCTCAGTTTGACTTGGTGCAATTTCGTATCCTGAACATTGTGAGTCACGTTTGCAAGCTTCTATGTCAAGAATCCAGACCTTCTCCCCGAATAGCTCAGCTGGAAGAGCGTTCGGCTGTAACTGATATTGCCACCGAAAGGTCACTTGTTCGATCCAGGTTTCGGGGATTCATTTTTTTCTTTTTCGTTCAACCAATCCTTAAGCAACAGACGTACCTATTTTTTCCCTCCCCGTTACTCATTTGACTTCCCCAGCTCAGCTCTGAGGCTGACCTTGAATTTGAGGTGCTTAGAAAGGTCTCATTGTCGACAGCTGAAGCCACTAAAATTTAGCGCACCTCATCACTGAATTGCTGACCCCGCGATGCCTAAGGGACCACCAAAGAATTTTATCTTCCATCATCTTAACAATGACTCCATCCTCGGAATTACCTCCTTGGTATTATCGCGTTTCTGAGGCAGTCAAAAGGAGGAATGGCGTCATACTCTGGGACTTTGATGTAGATATCTCAGACTTTGATGAAACCAACCCAGACGAAACCGTAACCTACAGTGGACCTGATGCAACAGATTATCATCGCTTGAGAGAGAAGCGTGAGGAGCGCAAAAGAGAGCTTTTCCAACGCAAAGAGACTATCAGAAAGCGTAAGGAAGATGCAAGAGAGGAGGAGAAAACAAGATTGAACAAGTGCGGGCAGCATATGACGCCTTGGAGAGTTCCGTATCCAGAAGCGAATCAACTCGACTAGGTCCTATCGACAGCCAGTTCGATCTCTACTGTATGGACTACTTTGACATTTTTTATGACCCCAGTCCGCATGGGTACCATAGGAGGTACATCAGGTTCGAATACCAATATAGAGGGGAGGCGCACAGCGATAATCTCACGGGCCGGCTCTGGCTCAATCCCAAGGTCGACTTTGAACTTGTCCCCTTCAAAGCCCCGGATTCTTCAAGCCTTGCACGTCATGAGATCTACACCGCCGATGGCAGATTCTCCGTGGTTATTCAATTCATTGACAAAGATCACTTGATCCTCAGAGCAAGCCGAGATCTTGTCTTCTGGGGCGCTCGGCAGGATTTACGAGGCCCTGAAACGTTCACATTTATGGGTGTTCGCAATGATTGGGGGAAACAACTTCAAGCGTTTGCAAGAATGTTGCACCCATGAGAGAAGCTTTCATGGGTCAAAACGTACGATGAGGATGGGGTTTTTGCGCCCGACGTGCCTTGCGTAGATGCCGGCTAAAAGTTGCCGTGCTTCGCCTCACTCGTCCTCTCAGCGCTCAACTTTTACCGTGTCGCAAAGGCTACAGTTACAATTTACAAATTGTCAATCATGTCGACTCCAACCTCTCCAGCTATTGCTCTTTCGCCGCCTATGACATTTCTCTGGGTGCAAGACGGAACCCTCTGTGAATTTTGTCACGATGACGAGCTAATTCAGCCAATCCGAACTAGAGGTCTCTCAGATCTCACTCAATCGTCGCGTCACTGCAAGCTTTGTGCAATGTGGCTTAGGGCCCTAGAACATTCTCGTAGAAACCTGAGAGTTCGAGGCCAAGTTGCCGCACTGAGGCAGCATCCATTGGAGCAAGGCATTGATGATGTGACGCTTGTGTTTCTTAGTTCTGAAAGACGACCAATCATTGTATGGCCGCATATTGGACATGTATGGGCATCTCTCGATGCGGTCGATATCGATGGTTAGTTTGGACTTCGACCACCGATGTGAGATACACGGGAGCTGACAGGTGCATGCAGTTGCCAAAGACATTAACTTGAAGCCGTTGCCTGCATCTGATCAGGCCGAGAGCACTTGGGAATCTGTCAGAGAATGGCTTGATCGATGCGAGAAACATCACAGAGACTGCAAACATGAAAATATGCCCGCCTGGAAGCCTACTCGACTGCTTTACGTGTGTAACACACAGGCTGCACTTCAAGTCCGCCTTGTCGAGAGTCGGGATGTACCCGCGCTGAGTATCTGACCCTGAGCCATCGCACGGGCGCAGGAAACACTCTCCAGCTTACTCGCAGTAACATCGAAGCTTTCAAGTCCTCAATTCCTGTTGATGAGCTCTCCCGCCTCTTCATCGATGCATGTAATACCACCAAAAGGCTGAGTCATGAATACCTCTGGATCGACGCACTCTGTATAATCCAAGATGACCCCTCAGATTGGCAGCATGAGGTCGGCTGCATAGCTTCCATCTATGGGAACTCATGGCTCAACCTCTCGGCTGACGGGAATGATGCGGCTGAACACGGGCTTTTCTGTCCTTCTAGCAAACGAGCCGACCGCCCATGGTTCCCAGAATACATACACCGTGAATGGGGCGATAAGTTCCCTAACAATTATTGTATGTCCGAGTACCACAGCTGGTGGGAACGCATCTCAGACTCGAAGTTGAACCGAGGAGCCTGGGCTCTCCAGGAGCGTGTTTTAGCGCCAAGGGTACTG
Organism: Fusarium tupiense; assembly: GCA_013364945.1. Lineage (NCBI taxonomy): Eukaryota > Fungi > Ascomycota > Sordariomycetes > Hypocreales > Nectriaceae > Fusarium > Fusarium tupiense. The sequence continues at coordinate 95,571 of JABEEO010000142.1, read as the reverse complement.
CATCTGGGACTTGAACAAGTTGCTCTCGAGTGTTCCTCGAGCGCGGTGTGCGAACGATTGCCATATGGTGATCCGACGATAAAACATGACACTGCCGTCTTGACTTCATTGAAAAAGTTTGTTCTCGACGCACGACATAACGACCTAGCTCGTCTAACTCCCGAGAATGCTTTTCGGAACTGGAACCAAATAGTTCGAGCTTACTCTCAAGGACAGCTCACGGTTACAACTGACAAGCTTGTTGCACTATCAGGCCTTATTGACGTGCTCCACCCCGTCTTTCGGCATATGATGAAGTCAGAAGAGCAAGTCGAAGATGGCCAAGGGGGACATGGTGCAAAGGCTCAGGTAGATTCACTCCGTCATAGATCGTCAGGGCTTTTCCTTGCTGGACTATGGCGGCCCCATGTCGAGAGACAGTTGGCATGGCGAGCGATGTCACGCAAATACCTATTTGTATATGATGGGAGCCCGGCTTCGGCACCTGGGAAGCGTTACGACGAGTACATTGCTCCGACATGGTCTTGGTGTTCTGTCAAGGATGCTGTCATTGAACCACAGGAAGTGAGTTTGGTGGATATTTACTTCACCAAAGTCATTGATACAAATATCGTCCCCCATTGGAGGCTAAATCCAGTAACACCTTCTAGTGGCTTGAGGGTACTGCTCCTCCCCTGGTTCGTTTCTCCGTTTGCGGTGTTCCTACCTACCCGTCGTCGAATTGGGATCCGTGAGCGGTATGAAACTCGTGGACTTTGGAGCCGCAACTCGTGAGAAGGGCCTGGGAGATCAAGTGATCGAGGTTCAAAGTAAAAACTACTGGGATGTGCAATTTACTCAAGAGGCTATAGACTGCAAATCGCCCATAGCGGTCCCCGTCTTTGCAGACATGGCGTACTTCACCAACCCCGTACATTGCCTCGTCCTAGACGAAATGGAGGATGAGAATGGGAACCGATGGCACATTCGAGTTGGAACCTTCGTGATCACTCATCCTGAGGATGTGCAAAGGTTCTGGAAGGGGATCGAGGACTTTGATCAACGTATGCCGGAAGACTGTGAGAGGTATGACGGGCTGTACAGATTCAAGGAACTGGAGAGGAGCAAGCCTACGTATGTGAAGACCGTTGAGGTTTTGCAACGAGTCGTTGAGATCAGGTAGCTTTGTTCCGGTCCATGTCGAGATACTAAAGTAAATATCGAAGGGCCGTGAATGCACATTACAGGGTTCAGTTCGTCAATCTACTACGTTGGAAGTTCCTGCAGTGATACATTTCAGCGAAGTCAATAATGTTCAATAGTAATACCAAATAGTAGTAAACAAGGGTTCCTGGCCTTCCCCATCCTTACTCGTCCTTGTAAGGGTCGAAGCCCTGAACACCATCACCAGCAGCCGCCTTGAGCGAATCACCAAATTCATCATCCAACTTAGGTCCAACACCACCGCTCCAGTTCTGCAGCATCTTGTCTCGCAGACCAACGTCAGGCCAGTTGTCCCAACCAACAAGGGGAGCCTTGAAGAAAGAACCAGTAGGGTTCTCGGGGTTGGCCCGGTCATCGTCGTTGGCGAAGCGGTAGCAGTGAGTTCCGGCACCGTCCTTGTGATAGACGAGAAAAGGAGTACTTCCGTCGATGGGAAACTGGTTGCTTGCGCCGCCGTACCCGCCATGACAGGAGGGAGCTACGCGGACAACATTGTCGCCTTGAGTGAAAACGACGATGTTCTCCCAGTCGTGGCGGTGACCTCCGAGAAAGCTGCCACCAACGGCTTGGTCTTTCTCATAGTAGGTCTCATACCTTGCAGGTCCAATGTTAGCATGTATACCGAAATGAAGAAGCCCTCGTGTTCGAGGTAGAGGAGAAAGTCTTACATGATGGCACAGAAGCCATTGTTGCAGCGCTTTCGAGAATAGGTGTTGCTGTTTTCAAGCTGATGAGGATCACGACAGTCTCCCTGGGGAGTACCAGTGGCGCCATGACCAGGGTTCAAGTTGCCGCTAGGATCGATGGCGGCGGTCTGGTAGCAGCCGTCGCTGTCAAAGTCCAGAGAAGGCTGGAACTTGTTCTCTACGTCAGAAGCGCCTCCGGGAAGAGCTGTGAGAACGTCTCGCTTGGACATAGAAAAGGGAGATGCCTGGACTGATGTCAAGGCACTCAGGAGGGTGGCGGCGGTGATGAACTTGTTCTGCATGGTGGCTGTTATTTGATGATGTGATGGGAAGTGAAGAGGTTGATGAGATGGAGTTGAAGTAAGGGTAGATTTTGTCGTATTTATACGTGTCTGAAGCTGTTGGGGACAGGTTCCTGTCTTGAACAGATCAACATTTTACGACTCACAACCTTGATCGCGGCTCGTCCATGGAGGTTCAGCTCAGATGCACATCTTGGGCAAGAACGTTACATCCGGTGTTGATCATAATCTTGTCAGCAACAACGTCGCAAGAAACTTATGCACTTTTCGGGTATGTCACTCAGGATCGCCTGCCGGCAGTGCTGGCGGATACGATCTGGGTGCTATGATAGGCCAGTCAAGGTGCATCCTCCGAGTCTATCCAAGGTACTCCGTTCTGGAAGGATTGTTTCAAAACTGGCTGCTTGAAACAGATTGGGGAGTCAATTACATCATGGCTCTTTCTCTGCTGCAGAGTCGGGTTTTCTATGCTGAGGCGGGTTGAAGCCAAGACTGATCGACAGGCACGTGGGTCGACGGCACGTTTGTGAGGCTGCGTGGGGTTTGGGGCAGTTTTGCTACAGAACGATTCTTTGCGAGACTTATTATTGATGATAAGATTATATAGAAAGTCTTAGAAGCCAAAAATGATGCAAATTTCGTATCTTTTGATGACATTCACGCCAACGGTAACTTGCTGTTGACTTGCTGTCAAGGCTGGTTTATCTTCTTTGCTCAGTATAACTACCCACCTACCTACTTGGTGTTAGTGGTCTGCTGTACGAACAGTTCTGCCTTACAAACTCATCTGACGTCAGAAGTGAGCTACATTGTCAAAATAGGCAAGTCGTGTTCTGTTTCAGCTCCACTCCCTCGCTGATCAGAGGCATTGAATGTCGCTCTGCAAAAGACCTTTTCGTCCCGCCCCAATTTGGACTAAACATGAAGGATGCTAACATTCATGCATAAACCTAGACCAACGGCAACCAGATTTATCATCCGATGTCATAATCAGGGCCACGTATCATCGCAGGATTCTTTTGTCGTGCCAGACAGAGGCGCTTCGGTCAGCATCCCCCTGGTTGATCGGCATCAGCTGCACAGCCTTGGAGAGATCAGCAAATACCTGGATGGATGCTCAGGGCCGAGAGCTGTGCCGTCCTGTATCCTGATCACGCTGTAGCCCACGACGATCGATCACTAAGCTTAAACCTTGGTCATAACAGCATCTTAGCCGCTTCTGGTAATTCATTTACTATTCCATGTCTATTCGACTCCTTCAACGCGCAGAAACCTGTTGTTTTGCCCATGAAATATTGTGCCTCCAAGCCTCGTAAAAGGGCCAAGCATCAGTGGTAAATCTGTCTGTAACTGAGGCTTGACTCTCAAATCAAGACCCCGTACCAAGACATCGGATCATGTCAATGGCTCAATTTAATGGTGCCCCAGAAGCAGCAAGAGTCGCGTAGAACAGCTTTGTTCTCCCCATGATAACCATACGTCCCTTGCCTGCGAATTGGAAGTTGGCTGCATTGATTCCTGTGTATATCTTGCCAATGAGCTTTCCAGAGCGATTCCAGACATGCACGCCGTCGCCGCAGCCCGCGTAGACATTGCCTTCAGAATCGCAATGAATTCCTAGAGTCAAAAGCAGTCAGCACACTTTTCGCTTTTTGGAATAGAATCTGTTCTCAGTAAGAAGAGACTAATTGTAGTTACCATCTGGTAGACGAGCTGCTGTAAAAGCAAATGTCCTGCGATTGTCCCATGTCCCATCTTCTTGTACATCGAATCGATAGCTAATATCACTATCAGAAGTCTAGCCATTACTGCTAAAGTCGAGACTTACATAGAGGCGGGACGAGTATAGTTATGCCCGAATAGTGCATTGCTTATGCCAGTGTCTGTAACATAAGCGTGGAGTCCATCAGGTGAGAAAGTGAGTCCTGTCGTTCACTAATCGTCAGCAGCCACCTTACATCATATGGTAGCAATCTCCGTTGCCTCACCATTTGGAGCGACGAAGCCATCCGCAACAACAGTCAAGGCTCCGGTATCTGGGTCGAAGCGATAGACTTGATTTTGCAGTCCAGGCTCGGGGCGGAAGTACTGCCAGTAGCCGTACATGGTATCTGTGAAGTAGATATCGCCGTTGCGTGGATTGACAGAGACATCATTAAGGGAGTTGAATTGCCTGCCAAAGAAGTTGTTCACAAGGGCTAAAATGACAAAGTTAGTGGCTTTCGTAGCGCAGAGATTCCCATGGGTACTTACTTGTTGTATTATATGGTGCTTCGGGGTTCATCAGGTACAAAGCCGAAGGTATTTTGTCGCCTTGCCCTTCGCCTGCGAAGATGATCTGACCCTTATAGTTCGTTCCACCTGCGGATCATGAGCTTGTGGATATTCTCCAATATCTGGGAATTATACTTACCGTTGGGGTTGATGACTTGCGGATCAGAGTCTACGACCGTAATCTTGACTTGGCTCTCTGTGTGTGATCCATTCTTCAGAGCTTCAGCTTCTGCCAAAGAGATCTTTTGGATGATAGAAGACTTGACAAGTCCTGTTCCAGCGTCTGGATCGCCTGCATTCTGCACAAAGAAAACTTCTTCAGTTGGAGGGTTCCTGCATAATTGCGCGTTAGTTGTTGAAAGAAACGGTTACAGCGTGAGGTTTACGAACCATACAACAGCTTCATGGAAGATGGGATCTTTCTCTGAAGTGGCGAGAAGAGTCAATGTTGGATTGCTTCCAATTATATCGAGGAACTCGGCATCATAAACATGAAATGGTCGTTCAGTAAGGGATTCATAGGTAACTCCCGGCCAGAGGAATCTCTATAGATGTGTCAGCACAGTCCACAGGCATTTTTATGTTAACTGACAGTTGTAGCATTGGCTTCTTTTGGCGGAGGGACATGCTCCAGAACATTGAAGCTCTTTTGGTCGATTATTTGGGCTGTAGCTGGTAACTTGGCAGGGTCGATGACAGTAGGCTTTGCCTGAGCCTCACCGAAGAGGCCGAGGCTATAGGGAACCAAGACACCAATAGCGAGCGCTCCAATGGCCATTGTGGTGGTATTTAGAAACGAAGATCGCTGTGTTTTGCTCGTTCCTTGACGTCCAGAGTCATCTCGACTCTTTATTGTCGGTGTACCCCGCTTTGTCGACATTTCTGAATCCTTGTTCTGCCTCTTCAAAGGTTGTATTCGGGATCGCGCCAATTGATCGGCATGAACGAGGGACACTGATGATGCAGGGAAGCTGGGCTTTTCCGTGGATGCAGCAGATGTTGGTCTACCTCATCTCCCAATCGCTGTCGCACAGAAGTGAAGCCAATGGGGATGCGACGATACTGCGGGGAAGCTTGATGGGGTCCAAGGAGTTTTTGTGAACTCGAGGATATTCCACAAATGATCCAACTATTGGGCTTCCATGGATATCGACGCCAGATGAAGAGCCCGAAACGATGTCATGAATATTGAAGATAGATTCAAGGTTCGTTCGGTCCATACGGAAAAGCCCGCATTCCGACTGCCGAGCCGAACCAACGGCGGAAAAAGCGAGACCGGGGTATTTCCGACGAAGATGGACTCTACAAAGAGAAGCCAGCGATGTTTCATTATATAATTTATTTCTAAATTTGTATTCTTCTACACCATTCTGAAATATGTGTCTCGCTATCGCTAATTGTTGTGCTCATTGATGATGTGTCCCCCCACTGAAGCGGCCGGAGTATAACCACAACGTGAGAATATGGCAATGCGGTTCGTCTCGTGGCTCATCATGGAGTGAAAGCACGCTCGACGAAGCGCGAGGATTCCATACTACTACGACGCAGCAAATAGCACGACACTCTCCAGTGGGGTATTGAGGCACGTCGTGAGAATTTAGTCTCCTCTTGGCACTGATTCGACAACATAAGCGACGATCATGGCGCAGCAGAAAGAACAGAAATGGGCGGGGTTGGTGATGTTTACTCCAACATCACATTGCTCACCTTCAAATAAAACAGCATAATGTCTAAGGTCTCTCCATGGAAGCAACGAAGCGACGGCCTCTGGAGTCGGCCGCTCATCGGCCCTGAGCGCATGTTCGATCAGTGGCTCGAGATCGACGGCTGGACTGAATGGATGGGCGCTGTCATCTTCACAATTGCTCCGTCTTACGCGTCTCAGATGAATAGCAATGCCCATGTTGAGACGTGGTTCAGCAAAGCAGTATCGCGCGTTTGCCTTGAGAAGCCTTCCCTCCTAGCGGTCATTGAGCGTGGCCAAGAAGAGTCGGCGGTCGCAAAGTCTCGAGACTTCGTCTACCGCCCTCTCATATCAGATGATGACTTTTCTGAGAGGATTAAGCAGAGGACCACAGTTTTGCATACCGAAAAGTCGGCTCAGGAGGGCTTGAAGTTACTCACAGACAACTTCTACTCGACTCCAGAGAAACGCATCAGCCTCAAGCTCGGAGACCATTTGATCCACGTATCCTTTGTTTCTTCGTCCTCTGAGGCGGGGACTTTTGCCCTTGCAATTCGCTACAACCATGCATTGAACGATTTCTGGAGTGGCGCGGCTATCCTCAACAATATTCTTAGCAAGCTCGCAGACGGCTTGAGCACTACCCAAGTACTATCGCTTTCGTACAAAGATGCATCTCACTCTTCTCTACACCCTTGCTATCTCGACTTTCTCCGTGATCCTATCGGAGACACTCCCTTGGATGCCGAGTCTCAAGAAAAGGCAGCGCAGCTTCTTGGCGCCAATCTCGGCAACATCACTCTCTGCCCTATCTCGCAAGAACCAGCAAAAGACCGACCTGACACCGACTATTCTGTGAGAAGGCAGATTTTGTCGCAAGAGACGACGCAAAAGCTCTTTAAGCTCTGCAAGAAGCATGGGGTTACTGTGACGGCACTGCTGACGGCATTGCAAGCGCTTGCACTCCTCAAAACCTTTCCTCCCGAAGATGTCTCCCGAACCGTGGCGGCACCTATCTGTGTGAGTAACAGGCTGCGTCAGACATCTTTCGGTGGCAATCAAGGTCATTCGACTTCTTCGAAGACTAGATTAAGCGAGATATGTCAAGAGGCAGCCTATATCGGGCCCGTCATGGCAACTACCTTCCTTGTATCTCCCTTTGACGTGAGTCCATATCTCAAAAACCAGGACGCCTCTGTCGGGGACGATAATTGGCGTCAGATTGTTTGGGAAGTTGCCCAAAACGTTGGTCGAGCAACAGATGAGGCGGTCAATAGCAACTTGAGCGAGCATGTGGATTGGACTCAAGGCCCAGCTGCCTTTGGTGGTGTTGCGCACGCAATGGAAGCGATGAAAGCCGGTCTACTGCCTTCGTAAGTCTCCCCGGAATTTTACTATCATAAAGCACTTGGCTAATCACTGCTTCTTCCGACAATATCGATAGACCGCCTGGCATGTTTACTCCTCTGTCATCAGCAGGTCCGTTGGACGGGCATCATCTCCCAGGGTCATACGGATCTCTAGATCCAAATGATAAGCCTGCACTGAATATTGATGACTTTTCATTTTATTCACGAGTTAGCAACCTTTTTGGACGTAAGTGCAATTTTCCTGCTTCTCTCCATGTCGTTTGTATTTTATAGTGAAACTAACTGATTCATATGCAGCTCAAACATGGGCTTGGACATTTTCCGGGAAACTCAACCTCATATTGGTGATGCCTGATCCACGAGTACGCTCCGTTCCGAATATTGAGTGGTGGAATCTGTTCAACGAGATGGTTGTCAAAGTAGCGGCAGAGGGTTTGTCTGATGTTAGTGCTTAGTAGATGAAGCTTACAATACCAACCGCCTCGGCTATAGTGTTTCCATCATGCAGGGCGCGCTTTTGGAATCCGATCACTAGCCGGCGATAAAGTGACTATTACCGCGTAATGGCAATTATAGTATAGCATTGGCGCAATCCAGTATGCATATTGGCTCGCCTGTACGATGAAGATCTAACAGTCAAGAATAAGGCGACATATTGTCATTGCTATTCATCATCATGTCTTCACTATGGTTCAAATGGTGGCGGAGTGTCTTCGAAGATAAACCACGAGAATGTCTGAGGGCTTGGCTACTGATGCTTCGCCGTGGCGTCAATGACAAAAGGCGGGGAAGCTATCTCTGACTCAGTCAGATTTTGCGCCCTTCGAATGTATTTCACGTAATACCCGCCGAGTCGCTTCAAAGCGCAGCTAGCATATAAGAGCCCGACTCCGCAAAGTCGTACTACTAGCCACCAATCCTTGCAGTAGATTACGATGAACTCTTTTGATCCCCCAGACCAAGGTGCAGAACTGGACTCCATAAGCTCTGCCTTCCAGGCCGCCTTCGATCGGATCTTCCAGACTACCCAGAAGGTTAGCGAAGAGCCGCTATTGCGAGTAGCCCAAGGAACTCAGGTTTCTATACTGAAATCAATCAGTACTCCTGGAGATGCTCACTCGGTGGAAGCAGCTATTGAAGATGCGTTCACCATCTCTGACTATCGAATGCGAATGAACCATCCCAAGTGTTTCAGCTTTATTCCAGCGCCTACCTCTCCACTTTCCTGGATAGGTGATTGTCTGTCGAGCGCTTTCAACTCTTTCGCTGGATCGAGCCTGCAGGGCTCTGATGTAGCTATTGTTGAGCAGACGCTACTGCAGTGGCTGTCAGCCAAGGTTGGACTTCCAGATACGTCTGGGGGTATCTTTGTCTCAGGGGGCTCTATGGCAAACATGAGCGGCATGGTGCTTGCAAGAGAATGTATATTGGAGCCCGATACTGAGCACCTGGGCGTCGCATATCTCTCTGATCAGACACATCACTCTGTCAAGAAAGCCCTCCGCATCATTGGTATCAGGAGACGTCAGATTCGAGTTGTTCCGACGAATGAATGCTTTCAAATGGACGTGAGCGCCTTGAGAGATGCCATCAAAGCGGACCGCGAAGCAGGGCTGAAGCCTTTTGTAATCGTCGCGACATGCGGGACAACAAACACAGGAAGCATTGATCCATTGGAAGCGCTCGCCCAGGTACGCGAAGAAGAGAACATCTGGCTCCATATTGATGGTGCATACGGCGCGTCCGCTTCCCTAGCTGCAACTCGAAGCTCTGTCGCCAATGGTCTTGGACTGGCAGACAGTATCTCTTGGGATGCACACAAATGGCTGTTCCAGACATACAGCTGCAGTATCATCCTTGTAAGAAACAAGATCAACTTGGCCAAGGTTTTCAACAACGACGGCGACTATCTTCGCGATGCTCTCGATGATGAAGAGATGCCCAACTTTTGGAACCTTGGCATGGAACTAACACGTCCCTCGCGAGCGCTGAAACTGTGGTTCACCCTCCGAGTCCTTGGCGTAGAAAGATTTGGGAAAATTATTGATCACGGGATTTTCCTTGCAGAAATTGCTGAAGCCGAGATCACAAAGTCGTTGGATTGGAAACTCACAAGTCGAGCGAGTATGGCGATAGTGACATTCCGATATGCACCTGCGGGAAAGACTGAGGAGGAGTTGGATGAATTGAACGCGGCGATCTCAAAGTATTTAGTTGAAAACAACATTGGACTGATTTTGACGACAAAGCTACGAGGGAGAGTCGTTCTGAGGATCTGCTCTATCAGCCCGGTGCTAGGCGGGGACGAGATGGTGGAGGTTATTCAGCAGACCAACAAGGTTGCCCAGCTCATTTCTAACCAGCACAGTCAATAGCCAGCCATATTCAGTAACATTTCCAGATACCTCATTAATTTAATTGCATAATTCGTATTTTATAACCTGAGATGGACCGATGATCCAGGCTGACTGATGATTATTTACGGGAATAAGAGTGAATATGTCAGCTTACAAATGTTCAAGGTTTCATCAAGCTCGCCCTTCGGAAGTTCCGGACACAGCGAATGTTCCGAAGTGCAGATGCCGTCTTGTTGAGAGGCCTTCAACCTTATCTCGGATCTCATAATTGCACCATAGCGCGCGGTAGACTCCACGTTGCCAATGGTAGGTTTGTCAGCCCAAGATGTGCCACAGACGCCAGCCAAGAACACTGGCTCTTGAGCAGGTATTTATCTTGGCTTTGCATTCCATCGTAGACTGGCCCGCTGTGAGCCTCAATTCAGCAGCAGCACAACATGTCAGTCACGAAACCCATCCTCATCTCAGGCTCTGGCCTTGCTTCCTTGCTACTGGCGCAGTCTCTCAAGCAATCCAAGATCCCGTTCAAGATTTTTGAACGTGATGAATCTTTCGTCTTTCGCGCACAAGGGTACAGGCTCCGTCTTTCAGCGGAGGGCCTCGATGCTATTGAGTCTGTTCTCGATGAGAAGACATGGCAACATTTCTGGGATGCCTGCGGCAAGACGGGCGGAGGCGGATATCGTGCATTCGATGCAGTGACTGGTGAACAGACTGAGCAGGTCGTTGCAGAGAATCTCTCATCGCGAGATGGAAAGATCGTTGGCATTGCTAGAGGTGATATGAGAAGGATTTTCGCCGAGGGTTGTGAAGACTACGTTGAATGGGGCAAGAATGTTACAGGCTACGAATTAACCGACGATGGTGTTCGCGCCATCTTCTCCGACGGAACAAAGTCCATTGAAGGATCTATGCTTGTCGGCGGTGAAGGCATCTACTCCAAAGTTGCGAGACAAGTCTCGGGCGGAAAATTGAAGGTCTACGACACTGGCGCGAGGGGTATCCACGGCCAAGCACCAACAACAGCTTTCAAGCAGCTCGGCGAGGGAGTATTCCGACTCCGCGACGATACACGTCCCGATGGGCATGCCTTTCTCATGACAAACGTTCGCTCCGGAGATATGAACAACCCAGATGTGAGCTTTGGCTGGACCATGGGCGGAGCACCAGGTGTTATTCGCGCGCCGAACGATAACTACGCGATTGTCGGAAAAGTCGCTGCCGACATCGCAAAGTCAATTGCCAAAGACTGGGATCCAAAGTTCAAGCCTCTATTCGACAACATGGACGAGGGCGAAGCTGCGTTCTGGAAGATTACTTGCTCGACTCCGTCGGGCGTACCTGAATGGAAGAGTGAGCCTCGTGTGACGGTCATTGGCGATGCAGCTCACTCGATGACACCTGCGGGGGGAATTGGCGCTAACACAGCTGTTCGTGATTCAGCGCTACTTGGGCGATTGCTGCGTGAAGCTGGCGGGTACAGTCCAGGCGTCACAGCGGCTTATGAGAAAGAGATGAGGGTTTATGCTAGTGAAGCTGTTCATCAGAGTTATACCATGGCTGCGCAGGGTTTTGGGATCAATATCGATGAGGAGACGACTCCAATTGTCTGAAACGTTGATTGAGTGCGGGGACATCATGACGTCAGACCAAAGTTCTCTCTCTTGAAGAGCAAGATAATATTTAATAAAGCTTCAAGTATGAATTAAAGGCGACAAATAGAGATAATTAAAAGATATGCATATAAATAGAATGCGACACTAGAAAAACAAGCAGTGCGTAGATGGTTGTTGACATCGGATTGTGGCACGGTATCGGGAAACGCGGCGGCATTGCGTAATGCTCTCTCTACGAATCACGTGAAAGCTGATGATCTCTGCCTGCACAGCCAACCTACAGCTCCTTTCATTTTATTTTGGTCTGCTCTGACTGTCAGCAGCGTTTCACGTCCCTCATCTGCATTTTCTTCTCTTCATTGTTTGTTTTGATGTAAATATCATGGTTCAAATCACATGATTCTCTTGAGCTGTTGCTCTATGACCAGTTGATCTCCTACAGAGTTTGCGACAAAACCTTCCCAAGACGTCTCAAAACTTACGAACCTACTCCTGGACCATTCTCAAACATCATCCGACGCAAGAGAGGGTTTTTTTGACACAAATTGACCATGCGCAACAATAATTATTCAACGCTACTAGAAAACTCGACAAGCTCCAATTTCGACGATACTCGTTAATTGACAGCAAATAACGATATCGCGCTGATCTCGAGCCTGTATTCACTCGCTTTTCCACTGATATCAGCCACAAGCCAATTCGTACTCAACAATCAACACCAAGTCAAAATCAAAGTCAGAGTCAATTCTTCAACTATCATCAGGTCGCGATGCTCTGGTCTTGGCGCGATGACGCCTCCAAAAGCGGGAAATGGATCAGCGTCGTAACCGCGCGCCATCGTCTCGTCAAAATTCTTGGCGTTTTCATCTGTTTCATCTGCGCCCTCACGCTTTGGGAATTCTGGGCAGATCTCTCTGTCGCCTACAAAAGAGTCTCTTCACCAAGCCTCACCCAAACTGACCAAACTCAATCCGACTCCTCAACCCCCATCTCTGCGAGCGGGCCTCAATTCACTGGACCGACTGAGCAGACCACGAAATTCTGGGAGAACCTTATTACTGAATTTTACGCAGCGGAACCTCATGGCGATAAAATCAAACCGCCTAATTCTCTATCGCGCGACAAGTTTGATCCTTATGGCTCAAAGGCGCAGATACACACTGATTGGCTGGAGGTATCTGATGAGGAAGTCGAATCATTGAAAGAGAATCATGCAAAGTTCGTGCAAAGTCTCCGACACTTGGCTCCCCAAGTACCATTCAAACGCAACACCAAGGGCATCGTCATCACTGCCAAAGGATCAGCATTTGGTGTAGCAGCGACAGCCGTACGGATGCTACGACACGTTGGGTCACGTTTACCCGTTCAGCTCTTTCTCGACTCAGCAAGCGAAGCGGAGCATGAACAGTGCAACAATACACTTTCCAGTCTGCAAGTGCAATGCTTGAATATGGACGATTTCTTGAAGCTGCCTGATACGACAACAATTCAGCAACCAAAGATTGAAAAGTACCAGTACAAACCTTTGTCAATTCTCTTCTCCAGCTTTCAAGACATCTTATTCCTTGATTCCGACGCCTTTCCTATTCGAAACCCAGACCACCTCCTTACCGTGGAACCGTATAAAAGCCGTGGACTTGTGACCTGGCCCGACTTTTGGCTGCCAACTATATCGCCTCTCTTCTACACGATCGCAGGAGCCAAGGCACCCAACGTTACTATCGACTCTAGAAGTTCAGAATCCGGAGTTATGCTATACAACAAAGCGAGGCATGCAGACAGTCTCCTACTCGCAGCATACTACAACTTTTACGGACCAAGGTTTTACTACCAGCTTCATTCACAGGGTGCTTGGGGATCAGGTGACAAGGAGACTTTCATGCAGAGTGCATTAGTTCTAGGCAACCCCTATTGGCAGGTCACCAAGCCAGCTACGATGATTACCGATAATAAAATCAACTGGGGAAGCGGTATCTGGCAGGCTGACCCTGAGCAAGACTGGAAGCTGCAAACACAAAAGGGACGAAACCAAACTACCGTACTTACACGCAAGCGAAAGACAAGGATAACCGAGGATGAAGTCAACATTACGAGTACAATGTTTGCCCATCTCAACAGAGTCAAATTCGATACTAGGCATCCAAGTCAAGTACTGGAAGACCTAGTCCCTGAGCGTCCTGACGGAACTCGATCGCGACTCTGGGGAGACGATGTAGACAAGATCAAAGACGTTGCTGGATACGATCTTGAAAAGGCGATATGGGAGGAGGCCATCAAGGCTAATTGTGACCGAGAGTTGATGGAGGAATGTGACAAGATACGAAAGTATTACGAGGCAACGTTTTAGATAGGATGAGACAACGTTCACACGGCCCTAATAATAATATAGATTTATTTCATTGTCATCATTGCTTATCCAGAATACATATTCATCCTCATTTTACAAGACCCAAAGATACGCTTGCTGCTTACTTCTTGGGGGCATACTTGATACCGGTGTCCGGGCAAGAGCTCTTGCTTCCATCAGGCTCAGTAGACACAAACTGGCCATCCTGCAGCGAGCCCTTGACGTTGAAATGGTACCAAACCTCGCTCAATGAGCCATTGGAGCAACCGATGGTGACACGAGCACCGTGGTGCTCAGCCAAAGCATCCACAATTTCATCAGCGGTGTAAGTCTTTGTCGTGGAAGGCTTGATTCCAGCCTCGGCAAGCCACTTGTACGTGGGAAGAGTCTTGAAAAGTGAAATGGTCTTCTTGACGTAATCGGCGGCTTCAGCGCCGGTCTCGTAGTTGGTGTAGCAGCTTGGCTCGAGGGTGCTGATGCATGTGCCATGCTTGCCGAACTCGTGCTCCCAGAGAGATTCATCATTGCCGTCTTGGCTGACCCAGTACTTGTCCATGTAGGACACGGTCTTTTTGCCGAGGAACTTGGTCACGAGGTCCTTGATGTTGGTGTACTCGCGGGACTTGTCGCAGAACTGGGGATATGTGCCGTCGCAGTAGTCAGGCCAGAGACCGTGAATAGTCCATGAGTCTGGAAGCGGTTAGTTTGAGGGACGGTGTTTCGTGCAGATTTTTCCTACCATGAGGTCCAGCTACAGGGTCACTATCCCAGAACTGAGTCTGAAGAAGCTGGCCGGCGGGAATGAAGCAGCAAGTGTCTGCAACAGCAGTAGTGTTGTGGCATGACAGAGGAAGATCCTTTGAGCAAAACTCAGCAGTGGGCTTACCACCAGCAGAGCAAGACTTTGCCTGCGCTCCAGCAAGGTAAAGCGCAAGAGGAATGAGAGCCTTGATGAACGTCATTTTGAAGCTTATAATTAAGATTGACTGACAAAAATGGATAGTGTTTACGAGAAATACAAGCGATACTTATATTCGACTACGAAATACACGTGGGAGGCAAGTGAATTGTTTATCCTGTCTAGTGTCGGACAAAGTCGACAGATGAAGCAGTTGTGTACGGAGCAGACAAGGTGGTAACGCTGATAAGCAGCGATCTGTATCGTCAAAGAACCCCACGTGCATTGTATGCCAGATTATTACCAGGACCTTTTGTCGCAGCCAATGAGACAGCGAGTTGGCCCATTGCTGGGTGTTGATCGGCGACAAAGGGACCTTTAGGGAAGGGAGATGTTGCAGATGTCGGCCAATGCCGTTTGAAAGACTTTGTAGCATGAATGTCTTGCAATTTCTATAATCTTGTGAGGTTCTGCCAATTGAATTGACAGGCTGAGTCGTGTTGTATTGTTGATGGGAGTTGATCGAGAATGAGGGGAGAGATTGATGGACCCTGGCAGGTCAATGCCGATTTATCCGTCAACGGTCACCGGTATTGAATTGGGAACGCGGAAGTAGCCATCTTCTTTTGTACTTGCCTATAAAGGTTACCGAGCATCGAAAGTCAATTCATTGTGTGTACAGAGATGGCTGGACGACTGCTTGATTGACGGTCGGATGGTCGGGCAGGTCGACAACCGATCTGCGGGACAGCGGCTGACAGATCGGACCAGTTTCAGAAGGTCAAGTTGGTGGCTTTCATCACTAATAAACTGTCTCGGTTAATTGGCGGGCTCATGTCAAATCCGTCCCGTTATCGGATGGACAAGTGAATCAATCGGCGTCGGAGGTTGCCGCTATCACGGACACCACCGCAGATTAGATTAGCTTGCAAGTCAACGGAATAAATTCATCCGCAATTAGTGCCACCATCAAACGGCGTTCATTCCACTATGACCTTATCTTATCGCACGTCCATTGGACCTCGCTTCGCCGTCGAGTACGGAGTACCTGGGAAACATTTCCCTACCCGGTTGGTGACAGAAACATCATCCGATATCCAGTTATAAATGGAAAAGAAAAAAGCAATTGTCGTTGATCAGTTGTCATGAGGGTCATTAAAGTCCAAGTGATATTTTTGGCTCATTGGTGTAGGGAACTTGATCAACCTCAAACACTCTAAAAAACTGCACAGCCGCATCGTCCCTTGTTGGCATGTCCCTTGTGTTCAAGATCGGCATTTGCTTTTCGCATTGCGCATTGATGGTATCGATAACTGTGTATATGCAGAAGTGATTTTAAAAGTTTATCTCGTTGGGATGAAGGCTGATTGATTGCCGTCAGATTCCTCATCTCAAGCAAGGCATCGAAGGAACGTGATATTCGAAGCAGTCTGTACACACTGAAGCCATCTTTCCAGCCTCGCGCATTGAGTTTTTCGTCCGCAGTAGACAACGCCAAGGTCATGGGCCCGAGCTCTACATCAAACATTTTCCAGGCTGGCAATTGAGATAAGATAAGTCATGTTCAGCTCAGCTCAGGGGCAGGCAGCGCTGGCCGAAATCCGAAACCCCGCTACAGCCGTGAGAAATTCTCCGATCGTCCACCAGAATCCTCCATCCCTTTTCAGGTACCCAGTTGCGAAGAGTTACCTTCTAGGGCTGAATTGTCATAGGGCCGTATACGGATACGTTAAATGATGAGCTCGCTTCAAGGGTGAGTCTCGTGCCGTGCCCACTAGAAATGCAAGTATCAGATCATGAATGAGTCGCTGTCTTCGCTCGTCGGCAATAGCGGATCGTGGTCCACTTGTCATGACTTTTAGAGATTCTCAACGACCAACGTAGACACAGTTAGTCCAACGATGAAGGAACTACGCAACAAGCATCACAGATGGATAACAGAGTTTACCTGTCATCTGACTCCCAGTGACATCTAACCGCATAGTGTACAATGCCGTTTTTCTTCCGTCGCAATGGCATTGTCACTAACAATCAACCAGAAATGCATGACTTTAGGGTAGCATTTGACCTTGATGAGGTAGCACCCTTGAACCTCTTCTTCTTGATTGAGAAGTCAACGAGACCAATCGGGCATTCCTTTCGCCAAACTTTCTATTCTCGTCGCCATCACCCATAGTTTGTTTTACCATCTCAGGTGAAAACCCAAATGCCACCCTGTCATGATGTGATCGCTCTGCAGCTCTGCCTGACAGCTCCAGAGCTCTTCTGTGGCTGCAGGCCGTTTGATGCCCATTGCGCACTAGAAACTACCCACTGATTTCTGTTTCAAGCTCTTCTGGGAAATGTTGCCGAGGCAGCAATCAAAACAAGACGGATCGACCGGGGAGAGTCCACTTTTCGTCGATCCGGCATTGGTGTTTTGTTCAGGTGGTGGCGTTCTCAGCTAAATGCATTTAAGATTGCGGATGGGGTCCTCGTCCAAGTCAACTCACTATCAATAGAAGAAATCACCTGAAACGAGTCTTTCTGGAACAAAAACTGAAACTAACTATTCCGAGAAGATCGTGGATTTGCGCCTTGACTCTACGCTTTGGCATAGCGCTTTTCCCACTACGGTGGACGAACTTCTATCCTGGTCGCGATTCTCGGCCGTTTTTTGCCTTATGCGTTAGCTGAAGATGCTGGTCAATGATGTTCATAATATATCGAGACGAGCAATAGCCGAAGAACGCGGCAAGCTCTAGCAGAAGAGTTGATTCAACATGCAGCAACACCAGCGAAACTACATGTGATATGCAATCTCTTTATCATGCATACAATTTCAACACTGCAGTAGTGTCTTCGCTCACATCCATCTCAACTGACTCGAACCCCTGCCGGCTAAATTTGGAAGAAACAAACAAACGTCAAAGCCCTTCACCGTCACCACCAACCTACGGTAGAACCTCATGAAACGTCTGAGCGGCGATCGGATTGACACTAGGTCATGGCTCAAACCCCTGGACCCGAGTTGACCGAACGAGCTGTGTCGTGCTGACCAGCATCAGTGCTCAAGTTCCTGTCACTCATGACTCTCGTCGTGAGAGCTCAACTCAGCTTAAAAGGAAGCTCATCGCCGCTTCAATATCTTGTTTCTTTTCCAGCATCAACAGTCGTTCTATCTGCTTTTTTCCTATTATCTCTCTTTTCTTTTTTATTTTCCTTATTACTTTCGTTTCAGAGTTTCTCTTAGTCACTCGCTACTATTATCAATCACTCTCGCTTTACAAGCTCAAACAACAACTACAACTACTACAAATCTTTATTTTTTGTTATCATCATTCCAACCCTCGTTTAACGCCATGCGTTTCTCTGCTGGAATCATCCCTGCCTTGGGAGCTCTTGCTTCGCTGGGCGAAGCAACTCCTACTTTCCTCGGTGGTGGAGCATCAGGCTCTGCTGGCGGCGAGATCTCGGGTGGTGCTGATGTCCACCTCGGAGTTGGAGCCGGCGGCAGTGCTGGTGCAGGTGCAGGAGCAGGAGCCGGCGCCGGCGCAGGAGCTGGTGCTGGCGGTCATCTCGGCGGTAGCCTCAGCGGCGGAGCTTCCGGTCATATCGGAGGTGAAGCTGGAGGTGAGGCCGGAGCTGGAGCTGGAGCTAGTGCCGGCGGAAAGGTCGGTGCTGGCGCTGGTGGCAAGATCGGCGGTGAAATCGGCGGTGAAGTTGGCGGCAAGATTGGTGGAGGAGCCGGTGCCGGTGCAGGAGCTGGTGCTGGTGCTGGCGGAAGCGCTGGCGGCAAGGTTGGTGGCGAAATTGGTGGTGAGGTTGGCGGTGAGATCGGAGGTGAGGTTGGTGGTAAGATTGGAGGAGGCGCAGGAGCTGGAGCCGGAGCCGGAGCCGGTGGCAGTGCCGGTGGTCACCTTGAGGGCGATATCAAGGGTGGCGCTGGTGGTAAGATTGGAGGTGGTGTTGGGGTTGGTGCTGGCCTTGGTCTCGGCGGTCTTCTCGGTGGTGGTATCGAGTGGAACGCCGGCGGTGGTGCTGACTGGAACTCTGGTACTTCCTGCAGCATCGGCAACGCTTGGAAGGATCACATCCTCTTCCAGGGTGTCTGCGCTCCCGAGACCTCGACTACTCCCGCTGTCAACCTCGGCCTGAACCTTCCCAGCTGCCAGATCACTGGTGACATTGGCTTCGCTTGCGGTGCTGACTTCCTTACTACTCCCAACGTTCGTGTTGGTCTCGGTGGCATCTCTGCTTACATCGAGATCGATCTCTCTGCTTCCGCTGCCGTCCACCAGTCTGTCGAACTCTTCACTGCCCCCAAGCTTGGTATTGCCATCCCCGGTCTTGATGCTGAGCTGAAGGCTGCCATTGAGGCTGCCATCGCTATCGATCTCGTTGTCGGCTGTGGTAAGGCTATCGACCTCTCTGCTGGTGTCTACGTCAAGTTCCCCGAGTCTGCCTACGTCGACATCTCTCTGCTCACCAAGGAGGTCATCCACGCTTCTCTTGAGGGTCTCGTCACCAAGGCTCTCCCCGTTGGCGTCGGTGCTGATGTTGAGCTTGGTGCTGGTATTGATCTTCAGATTGGTCTCCGTCTTCGTTCTGAACTCAGCATTGGTGGCGGTCTCGAGATTCCTGTTCTCGGTCTCGGTGGCAGCGCTGGTGCTGATATTGGCTTCGGTGCTGGTGTCTGGTTCTCTCTCTTCGACTACACTGCTACCATTGGCGGCGGTGCCGGTGCCAGTGCTGGTATTGATGTCACTGGTGAGTTTGGCTGCAACCTTGGTCTCGCTATCGACAAGAAGTTCGACTTCAGCGGCGGTCTCTTCGGTCTTATCCCCAACCTCTCCGTCGGCCTCGCCAAGGGTATCAAGTCCACCTTCTCCCAGAAGACCCGTGGCACTTGCGGCAGCTTCATCGGTCACTTCAAGAAGGGTGGCTTCATCGGCGGCCCTACCATCTCTGCTTCCGGTGCTATCACTGCTACTGGTGGCGCTTCTGCCGACATCACCATTCCCGCTGGCGTTACCCACTCCGTTGAGTTCTCTGGCTCCATCGGTGTCCCTGATGTTTCTGCCTCGGTCGACATCCCTGGTGCTTCCGGTGACCTCACTGGCTCCGACTCTCTCCCCGTCGCTACTACTGGTGCTGAGATCCCCTCTGACTCTGCCTCATACGAGGCTCCCGCTGTTACTGCCTCTGGTGACGTGACCGGTTCTACCGAGCTCCCTGTTGCTACTGATTCCGTTGAGGTTCCTACTGGCTCTGCTTCTGGCGATGTCACTGTCTCTGGTACTATCCCCACTGGTCCTGAGGGCGTTCCTACTCACACCATCCCTGCCGGCGGTGATGTCACTGCCATCTTCGGTACTCACACTGCAGGTGCCACGGTCACTGTCTCTGGTTCCGAGGGCTTCACTACCTACATCTCTGGCTCTACTGGTTTCACTACCGTTGTGTCTGGCTCCGAGGGCTACACTACTGTTCTCTCCGGCTCTGAGGGTGGCTTCACTACCGTTGTCTCCGGATCTGCTGGCTTCACTACTGTCGTCTCTGGCTCTGAGGGCTACACCACTGTCGTTCCTGGCAACTCCCCTTCTGCTACTGGTGGCTCTGACTACAACCTTCCCTCTGCTCCCGCTGGTGGCAACACTGGTGCTACTTCTGCTGGCAATGTTCCCGCTGAGTCTGGCAGCCTCCCTGCCAGCACTGGATCCGCCGACTCCGACAAGCCTGCTGCCACCACTGGCTCTGGATCTGATGATGAGGAGACCTCTGCCCCTGCTGTCACTGCCGCTCCCGATGCTTCTGGCATGATCACTAGCACCATCCGCGAGACTCACGTTTACACCATCACTTCTTGTGCTGCCTCTGTCATCAACTGCCCTGCTTCTTACACTCAGAAGATCGTCACACAGACTGTCATTGAGCGCACCACCGTCTGCCCTGCCACTGCCACTACTGTCCCTAAGACTCCTGTCGAGGGTGGCAACGGTTCCAACCAAGGCGGTGACTCCAAGCCTGGTCAGGGTTCTGACAACGGTAACAGCGGCTCTGCTCCCGCTCCTACATCCCCTCCTGATGCTGCTAAGACCACCATCGACCTTGTCACCATCACCCAGGACGTCACCACCATCGTTCCTTGCACCAAGTTCGTCACCAGCACCTTCGTTGCCCCTACCACTGTCCACGCCCCTGCTGCTCCCACTGTCACCATCATCCAGGGACACACTGGCCAAGCTCCTCAGCCCACCGGTACCCAGCAGCCCGGCGCTTTCACCACCCTCACCCGAGTCCCGGCCACTGCCACCGACTCTGGTGCCTCACCTACTGAGGGCTCTGAGCAGCCTGCCAACCCTCAGGCCCCTGGTAACGCCGGCCCTGGTGCCCAGCCTACCTACAACGTTCCCTCAAACGGAACCATCACCGGAGGCAAGCCCTCTCCAACTGACCAAGTTCCCGTTGTTGCTGGAGCTTCTCTCGTCAGTGCTAGATCTATGCTTCTTGCACTTCCTATGGCCCTTGCTTTTGTCTTGTAAATAGCTTAATACCGAAAGCCCTTTGGCTTTCAACAGATAGAACGTAATTTATGTGACTTCGAAAAGTTTCCTTTTATTCTTCGAGATTTGTTCGCCTTCTGACTCCTGTGACTGCTTGCCTTTGATCGCTGAACTGTATCCTTGATATGTCTCGTTGAGGCGTCATAAGCTTTAGGCATCAATCAATCGAACAGTATCCTTGCTCGTAGCTCTTTGGTGTTTCCATGATAACGTTGTGTCACATGCGTCGAGTTTTGACAAGTTGATTGATTTTTGTCGGCGACTTCTATTCGACCAATATTGCCTATCTGTTCAAGATTCTATTGTTCTCACGTTGTCCATTGCCAGCTCACCATAGCTCACGAACTGGACCACCAATATCGATCTTCACAAAAGTGTTCTGAACCAACTTGTCTTTTTGGCTGTCTATAGAGCGAAACGAAGATTGCTTTGACAGCGAGGCCTAGTGACGTTGTATATCGCATTCACTGTCCATGTTGAGTCGAACGGATTGGCAGTCGCTCAAAAGTTGAGACTATGTTACACAACTGAGAAAGCCCAGTCAGAAACGTGTCTCAGTGACACCGTTCGCCATTCCCCTGCGAAGTTTTATTTCCGACGGATCCTCATTATCACCTGGAATCAAGATGACTATTATGAGGTCTACGAGGCCCAGGCTGATACACAAGCCAAGGCTCAAGGACACTTATGAGCAATAGGAATGGCCATAGAATACCCAACGACGCTATAGCGGCGTCGTGGAAATTAATAATTTCATGGAATTAGTCAAAAGATTTGAAATTGTCACCATAACGCCTTTGTTCGTGTAATGCCCAAACGCTCAAGCCGCCCAATCCGTTCAGTGTATGTTCATCTCGATGACCTAGCCCTTGAAACATGCACCACGGTTTCGTTTTTGACCATGATGCCCCCAACGCCCGCTGGATGCTCTAGATTAGCGGTACTTCCAGGGCCGGTAACAGTAGCAATGTTTCCATGTCGCCGATCTTCGTGCTCGAACTCTGAGTTGAAAGATTCGCTCCCGCTTGGCTCGCTTCTGGCGAGCTCGTGTGTAGAGCTTGACTCATCCTTCCCTATAGTTCCGAGACGAATCGAGTGCTTTGTCTGGCTTCGACCATAGTTGCTACCGAAGTTGTTTGATCCGGATCTGATCGATGATACGGGGTTCGTGCAGGTGAAGAGATAGAGGCAAGCAGGTCGGATGATGGGAAGACAGGCTGTAAAAGGTTAGTGTGAGGCAGAAATAAGAGACCGGAGGACTGACTGGATACTGTCACTAAGTTGACCTCAACTGATGCCCAAATAATGACGGGAGCCAATTGCCATGTCATGTCGACTGACTTGTTGTCAAATGATGCTGACACACTGACAATGACGAGACCAGCGACACAAACCCTGGAAGATGTAATTAGCACAGAGCCATTAGTGTGAATGCCGAGAGAGATCCTACAGAATACCGAACATGAACATGAATATGATGGCAATCTTCTGCAGGGTCGGAAGCTGAAGCTTCTGGATCTGAACGATGGGCAGGATCAAGATGCCGACGTCTATTATAACGTGCGCAAGGACAGTACCAAAGAAGAAGTCACTACTCTTGATGGCACAGGTATAGTGTTCTATCGTAGGATCCCAGAACGCTCGCACGGGGTAGCAGTGGAATGTCGTCAGGAATGTCTGATATAATATGAGCTAAGGCCTTGTGATATCTTGAGGCTGCTTACGCGAACGAGAATCCAGAGAATGGAGCAGACCAACAAGACTGAGACGAAGATCTGGATGTTTGCGACGCGGAACATGCGCCAGTAAAAGGATAGGATGGAGATCTTGGCGAAGAAGAGGGTGAAGGCGTAGAAGTGTTCCATTATAAAGAGATATTTCTTGGTTGTGTAATTGGCTTCCGTAAAGGTCATGCCCTCTACATCCTTTGCGTGCAGTCCGAAGCCATGGTGAATCCCTTATGAGAAGTCAGCGATTGTCGATGTCGATGTCGATGTCGATGTCGATGTCGATGTCGAGGAGGGATCGTACAGATAGGCAATACAATGCCCCAGCAGACAGCGGTGACCTTGATGCTGTTAATAGTAATCCCAAGTAGTCGCGTGTTCATCAACATACATAACTTGCACAAGCAAAGTAATCATCCCACCAGAATCGGATCCTCGTAATTCTTCGGCTGATGAGACGTAGGATAAGAAAGATAGTCGCAGCTGCAAAAGTAATGTACTCGGCGGCCCAAAGATCAGGCTGTCTCGACCGCATTCTGGTATATGTCGTGCAGCGTCAAGAAGTAAGAATGACAACTGAAGCCCCCTCGATTAGCGAAAAAGCAAGCTGGATGTGGAATACCGGGATTGATATACGTCTGCCGACCATGTCAATGAGCACCGTCGATCATTTCATGCAGCTAAGTACTGTAGCCTTGTAAGGATGCCGTGCTAGACCAAGCCTCGATCCAGGGGTAGAATGCTCCGACAGAGGGTGAGCTTAAGCCGTTGATGGAAGGTCCAGGCTGTGTTATGCGTGGAGATTGAGAAGCAAAGACCATCGGGGAAGAAGAGGCTCATGGGATAAAGAATTGTTGAGCCGTCTACTAAACTTGGCGATCTGAGCATGTGCAAGCACCTAAAGTGGTAAGCAGCCACAATTGAACACGGACCGTTCAGCATATTGAAGACGGATGGGGTTGCATCGTTACGGTGAAGACAAGCAAGGCGAAGTGTGCTAAGAAGAGAAGTACTTGTTTCATCTTGGACATTCGTAAGGAAGTCAAACCGGAAATGCCGAGTAATTGTTGGTCATTGAATGCCGACTAACCCAAATGTTACTGTAGACTTTACGAACACAGTACAGGCTGGCTGTACCGTAGCAGTCAAAGCGTATTACGAGGATCCAAGCCCCAGGTTCCAGAACAAGGGTTCTCCATGATCCTTCAGCTTATTCATCAGGATTGGGGACAGCTTATTCGATAGGGCTCTTGGTAGTGCATCACTCCAGTGAAGCGGCTGATGCGATCCGGCGTTTAGCTTTAAACTCTATTGTCCAACTCGAGTTTGAGCCTTTGAACCGTCTGCCGCCGTTTTCCCATCGTCTCTTGGCCTAGATAGTTTCAAATTTCCACCGTTCATTTAGTGTCGATCTCGCCATTGTCGTGTGATTTGGTCTGTGGTTACTGGTTCATTGTTCCGGGTCCAGACTCAACCGACGGTTTGGGTGTTGAGATGCTACCCTTGCCCTGCTAGTGCTGAAGGTTCGCTAGCTTTTGGGCAGCTTACAGGGGCCGGCTTTTTCAGGGCGAGCGCGCTTGGGGTAATATCGCAGTCGACAGTCCAACCCGACGACCTGAACGCCTAGGGGGGGAAATAAAAAACGACCCCTCACACCAGCGAATTTTGGTGTAGTTGGGGGTCGTTTAAATTTTCCCCCCGAGGAACGCCTCGAAAAAAGTCTGAAGCGCACTGACGTGGAAGGGAACGCGTGTCGGCCACCTAACAAAGTTTGAACTTTCGGAGCTTAATAGAAGACTCGGCAGCTTTGTAGCGTGCGTGCGCGACAGGAGTTGATTTCCGACACCTACATGTCGTTGGCTTGGATATTCCTGGTATCACATTCTCGTTCCCTTCTTCAGAGCAAATGCAGGTTATCGATTCTGAAAAACAATATTTAGGCATCAAGCCAGAATAGTTTAGGTTCCGAGTACAAATGCCCATGTCTTTGCCCAGGAGCAAGGTTGGCCGACGTCAGGGATCGGGCTGGGGCCTGTCGATCACTTCCAGGGCCCATGCTCGGCATCGACACGCGGAGACGCCGTTCTGTTGCCAATTTATGAACACGGGACGATCAAGAACACATACGTTGCAGTACGTGCTCACGGCAACGAACGTTGAACCATTCGGGCATTTAGCTCCATTGTACGAAAACCCAATCGGAATTAATCAGGCCAGCTATTGACACTATTGATCCTCTAGCCAAGTGCAATTTGAGAGCCGATTGGGACAAATTCATCATCTTAAAGAAATAAATACTGCGTATAGTAAACGTAAACCTGGTACCTAGTGACACGGAGGACTGCTACCCTACCTCCCCAGCTTCCCCAGTTTCATAACCGAGGTTTGGCACATGAAGTTGTCAGATATGACAGGGAATTGTTGAGATGTTTCGTGTGGAGACTGGGAAATGTTTTATGACAAATGAGAATCAGATAAGGCAATGACCTGCATTTCTTTTTAGCTGAGCCTGTTCAAAACTCAAATTGTATTTGTTACCGGGTTCGCGGTTTAGTAACAGCGAAAGGTTCAGTAGTTAACGATGGCCGAGTTTTTAGCTCATAAGCTAACACAACCAGAATAACATCTTATCGTAGTCGCAGTTTGCTTACGACCAGGTTTTATTCCCGTCGATGAGGTAGTTGAAGATTACAGAAACATTGTTTGTGCGTGGTCAAAAGGGGCGGGGCACACAATTCCCCGCCTCGTCGTTACATCAACAAAAACCCTGGAGGCGCCAACTGCAACATAACTGCTCCTAGTGCGCGAAGCAATATTGACTGCCGCGGTATCCTTTAAACTTTGGCATTGACTCCATAAAGAAGCAGATGCCTGATTCATGACGGGTCTAACGGGAGGCTATACCCGCGTTTCGATTTTCTCGGTCACAGCTGGCGTATCATCAAAAGCTATCTCCTGAGCAAAGACGAGAATTTGAATGATGATCATTACTGCTGTTGGGCCATTTAATGATCCTTGTACAGCTGGTTCACCTGAGGCTGACGAAAGTTACGTATGGTTCAAAGCTTCAAGTTCAAACCACCTGCTGGATACCGTTAGTATCATCAGCATTTTTGTTGAGAAATCTTATACTCTTGTCCAAGCACTGCATGATTGAGAAGTGATATTGCCGTGAATATGTATGTCTCAGTCCATGACACAGACTGCAAATCAAAGACCCTGGGAGGCTATTCCGAATGTTTAACGAACTGTGCTCATAAGCAGCTGATATCGTCTCTGAAACTGTAAGTGATTTACATACCACGGACAACAATTTCAGCCTGAAAACTCCAAGCTAAATGGTTTCAAGCAACAAGCAGATCTTGGGACATGTGAACTCATACCATTTTCCTACCATCCCCTGTGATAACAATGCGAGGCGAGATTGTTCTGACGACTCGCAATTCCTGCTCTAGTCCGTCCTCTATCGGGAGCCTTTATGGATCACTCAAATCATAACAAGAGACTAGAAACCGCTGACGTAGACATCATTGAATACAGCCGTCTATACCCTGTCTCAAAGCATGGAAGTTCAGTCCAGCACAGGTTCGCCTGACTATTGCAGCTCAAGTTACATGAAAATTTAGTGCGATGCCGACTTGTTGCTGACCATGATAAACAAGCCTGGGACTCAAATGAGGATAGAAGTGTTTAGATGTATTTCCGTTATCGGTATTAGTCACTGAACGACTTGTATAACTTGATCTGGACCTCAGCTATTACCCAGGCCTCACTCGTATTTGACAGCCAGTATCATATGCTCTAGAAGGCGCCTGTCCTTATTATCTCCATGCTATGCAATGAGCTCACTGAGGGACACTAGAGTAAAGCTATGATTTTGTTGTATCGTGGTTTGTTAGTTTTATTAACTTTTCATGCTAGCTAGGAGTTGCAGCCCATCTTGATCTTGCCCCATCTTCCTAAGTAGATTATTTGTTGCTGAAATATATAAACTCCCTTGCCTCGAAAAAGTAGACACAGCAGCTGAAACTGAACTCGTGAGCTTCTGATTAATCTAGAACGACTGAGGCTTGCGTAGAGCTGCAGGCTAGCGTTTTGGCGGTGCTGGCGGGATGCAAGTCACCGATGCGGATTAGTGCATCTCGGTGATGAAAAATACTTCTTCCCACATACAAACTAGGCCCAGCATGAAGTACTGTTCATCTTGAGCTTAAGATCGAAATCCCCTCATCAGCTTCCATCTGTGCGCTAATAGAAGTATGGTACCCAATCAGATAAGCTTGTCCCCGGCCGAGTTCACAACTGGTGTTTATTTAGAGGCACAAGAGCCTGTAGTGTTGCCACTAGGCCAACATTTCACATTGACTACTGTCGATAGACCACGACGTTGTCAATAGTTGGCCGAAAAGGGTTGGAGGAGGATCTTGTCGACCCAATCGAGGGGTTCAGCTGCCCCTCATCGGATCAGTGAACACCAGAGCTGGAACATTTTGGTTCGCATACTGAGACAGATCAACTTATTATGGAATGGCTTATCCCTATTTAAACGGTCTGGGCCATGACGCCTCTTTGTCCTAGATATAAAAACCTGGGCATCGCAATGTCATCCAAAACGCAAACCCAATGCCAGTTTCTTACTTGATATCCCTCATACTATAATTGCTAGATAAAAGATCCCTTTTAAGATCTCAGAACACCATATTTTCCCGGACATCAAATTCCCCAGATCTTGTCCTCTTATCACTTCGATCATGCCCGCACCTCCTCGCCCCGGCCGTGGCAGGCCCGCCGCCTTTTCCAAGCAGGACGAGGATCTCTGGAAAGCCTATGCCAAAGCACTCCAGACAAAATTCTTCAGCAATCTTGATACAAAGAATGAGATCTTCTATGCCGCTCCCATCGGGGTAATGGGCATTCCTGTTGGTGGTAATATCTCTCAGGAAATCACCAACAAAGGGGTTTACGATATTGGCGATGCTGTCATGCAGCTGGATGCTCCAGTATTCGCTTCTGGAGACAAGAAGTACTCTCAGCGACTTCAAGAGTAAGGGGCCCTTCGCGATTTCAATGAACTCAACGATGACTAACGTGAACAACAGAGTGCTTGGGGCCGTAGAGCTCCGAGGGAATCGAGACATGGGTGCCCAGAAACGATTGAACGACATTCAAGCAAAAGTCAGAAAGCTCAATGCACAACATGCAGAGCTGATGATGAAAGTAACGGAGGCTTACGCGGCCGACGAAGATAAAGGCAACCTGACTATCGGACAGTGGATTCCACAAAATGTAAGATGGTTGTGCATTCCATCAAACTCCTCGTATTGCGGACCAAGGCACTAATAAACTGTCGGGCGTACAGTACCCGAGCTTTGACTCTTTGTCTCGAGAGAAGCAAGCTGCTGCTGCGACTGAAGCATCTCTGCGTGCTCAGCTTGGCGGCCCTGCTGCTGATCAGCTCAACAGGCAGAGGCAGAGGCTGTTCAGCGCCTGTGAACCGGATAAAGCCAATCCTGGGCTCAACATGCCATGTGCCCTTAGCTTTGGCAACATCGTCAACGGTTTTTCTGATCCTCCCCAGGAAAATGGGGGATTTTTGAGACCTACCTATACCATCGAAAGCTCTTACAGAGACACGGCTAGTAACTGGATCAAGGACGCCGGTGGCGAGAACAAGCTAAGCTTAACCTTCAACATCAATGATGCAAAGTCAGAGAATTGGGACAAGTTTGGTTTCGCTAATGTTAACGCCAATTCGGGCTTCACTTGTTTCTTCAAGGCGAGCTATACCCAGGATCATCAGATGAAGGAGGAATTGATCACGGCTCAGGAGGCTGGCTCTGAACTCTCAGTGCAACTGTCAGCGGCCGAAGCAGGTGTCTTTACCGTCAAGCCAGGTGACTGGGATGTGCCCAATATCATGGAGGAGTACCGAGACTTTCGACCCGAAATCGCTCGTGAGATCAGTGCTGCGGCCAGAGTCGACCAAATCATTCTGGCTTACAAGGTCGCCATGAAGCTGTCCTTACAAGCCAATTTCGCCGAGCGTGTCTATGATATAACTCAAAAGGCCAAGAGTACTGGCGGGTCAGTGAGTTTCTTTGGACTTGAGGTTAGGTTTGGGGGAGGAAGCAAGGACGAGGTCAACATTTCTGGCTCGTCTATTGAAATCCGAAAGGATCTTGGATATCCTGTCCTATTGGGCGCGAAGGGCAAGAAACTTCAAGCTCCTCGGGCTGGCAAGCACTGAGAGGACTGTCGAAGTGGAAAGCCATATGTCTGGAGAAAGGCTTCTCATACTATAGACTATGGACAGGAATGAATATAAATGCAAAGCTGTTCGATATCATAGTGCCTGACGTTGGACGCATTAGGTAACAGATTTCGTCTTATCTTAGTACTCGCACCAGTGACGTGATTCGCTGACGCAGTATCACGCATCGACCTATGACTCACCCAACCAGCAAATACTGCAGATGGGAAATGGACTGACCTTGAGTTGGTCAAATTTGGAGTTACCCAAAAGGACCTCAGTTACCCGTGATCACATGGAGGAGCAATACCTTCTTCAGCAGCTCGAGAACACGGCATTCGCCTGCTCATCTCTCATACGTTTGAGCGGTGGTAGCGCCAACTATGTCTATCGAGGCATTCTTATCCATGCCATGCCTACCAGAGACTATGCTCGGAATATGGAGAGTGTTATTGTGAAATACTCACTAGATCATGTACCAGAAAATGCTGGGTTCAAACTTGACTTGTCACGCTGCGTATGTCCACGTCTACTCTCCTTTCCCATCAAAGCCAAAGAGCCGATGGGCATAAGCCAGATAAT
Organism: Fusarium tupiense; assembly: GCA_013364945.1. Taxonomy (NCBI): domain Eukaryota; kingdom Fungi; phylum Ascomycota; class Sordariomycetes; order Hypocreales; family Nectriaceae; genus Fusarium; species Fusarium tupiense. Next base: position 65,730 of record JABEEO010000142.1, on the reverse strand, counting down.
GGCTGCCCACTGACCTCATTCTCTGTGCAGTCTATCGAGAATGCCGCACTGGAGTACTTGAATCAGTCATCGCTAGTGACCATGAAAGTCAAGATCCCTGTTACTTATTTTCTAGATCTCAATGCTCATAGAGGAATTGCGGTACAACAAGATTTCTGCCATTCGACAGACATAGCATCCATCATACGTTCAGCAGAGCTGAGTGGCTTATGGGAGCAATCTCAGCTATCGGCCACTAGCCAAGAAGTTGGACGCTGGTTGCGTCACTTCCATGAATGGGCCTCAGAACCTCAACAAGCAGAGTTCAGAAACAAAATCGAGTGCAACGGGCCCATTCAAAAACTCAAGCACAAGGTTACCTACGGCGCATTCATCGACGTCTTGAAGAACTTTCCCGATATCCTGGAAAAGAACTTCGGGGTTCTGGAAAGGGTCAAGGAGCGAGCAGAACTCGAGCTTCAAGAATTGATCAGTGGGAAGGATGGACTAAGTCGAGGTATGATACATGGTGATTGTTGGATGGGAAAGTGAGTTACAGGGATGTTTGAGCCGACGTATGCAGCGAAACTGATTGCTACCTAGTGTTCTACTATCGAAATACCCTCCAGCTCCAAGCGACCGTGATACCGCTGCAGACATCATCTTGATTGACTGGGAATTATGCCAATTTGGCCATCGGGCATACGACTTGGGACATATGATAGGTGATCTGTATGAGGCGTATCATTTTCACGACTCTGATATCACTTTGAAGATGATTAGAGGGTTCATTGACGGTTATGGGGAGGTTGACGACGAAATGGCTTTCCGAACAGCTATTCACACTGGTGTACAGCTTCTGGGCTGGTACAATCGGCGTGCCCCATCGGTTGCCGTGAAAGGGAGCGAAGAACAGATCTTGAGTGCAGCAAAGATCTCGACGCGCTTTATTGTTGGCGGCTGGGAGAGGGAAAAGCAGTGGTTTCAAGGTACCCCATTGGCACCGTTGTTTCATTCGAATACATAGGTCACGGCATTTTGTAACCAGGCTCATTACCGTGTACGGACCGACTGCCAACTGATTACCGAAAGCGTGTCCCCCGCCTAGAGATGAGCAATATGGCAAGTCAAGCCTATATAGAGCTGTCACCAAACCGTAACAGGCAAGAAATCAAAGGACTTGCTTTCACAGCTGATCATTTCCCTCTGAATGCTGTAAGACGGCGCAGTCTAGCTCGCGCAATGGACCTAACACGGTTAGCGCCGTATTTCAGTGGCGCTGCTCTGTGACAGCCTCCACCTCGATCAATGTTCCCCATTGGGAATAACCTCATGTAAGCCGCCAAATATGCGACAGAGGGTTAAGTATAAGACAAGTGATGTGCCCAAATAAGAGTATCAGACAAACTGTTCCAAGAGATAAGTTCATCGAAATTACATTGTTTCACGTATCAAGTCTTCGCCTCTCAGTCAGAATTTCCCCCCATCAACTCGACTGTCAACAACAGGCCTTGCCAGTGGAATTACCAGTTGAAACAGTCCCTCATCACGATTACATGTACCAGCCGAGCAATCATACTTACCTTCCACAAATACTACCCCCTTCGCCCTCTATGGAAAGACCAACACTATCTCCATCACGCCCCATTCTCATCCCCTCAACGTCAATCACAGGCTCACTGGAAGTAACTCCCCCATATCACCGAGCTTACCCTCTTATCCTTAGCTCCTATGGAATCTCTTCAAAAGACTTTATGGCCATCATCGATGCTCTCAACATCGCTCTCGCCGAGCCAGCGCCATTCAAAGCAATGGAGGTCGCGGGCGATGGTCTCGGTTTCGTCCCTAACGAGATAGCGCAAGGCGTTTCTTTGGGCCTTGGATTGGCTGCGGGTACTGGAACTGCTGCTACAGCATATTTTCGAGAGAGGAGGGCACTTGAGAGAGTGAATCGCGATATCTTCGCACCAAAGGGCTTAGTGATGAAGACCATGAAGGATGAGGAAGTGATGCAACAACTCAACACTACGGCCAAGAGTCTCGATCCACTACAACGACTACAAGAAATCTCATCACATGTTGAAGCCTTGTCTTTCGACGTAGAGCCACCGGTCAGACACTCCAATATGCTGGATCGCATCAGCGCCAAACAAGCTGCAATCAAACAAGCCAGCAAGGAGAAGGAAAAGCACAAGAAGCAAGAAAAACGTCTCCAGAAGCGTGAAAAGGCAGCCGATAAGTTTGATCGCTCTGTTGAGTCTATCGATGAACAGTATAACTCCGACGTTGAAAGCCGGATTGAGATTGAGGCTAAGATCGCGAGGTTGGAGGATAGAATCGCAGAGATCAACACCAAGGCAGAGGAGAAACTGATTGAGTCAAGTGAGAAGAAGGTTAGCGATGTTGAAAGGAGACGGAGAAAGGATTTGGAAGAAGTTGAGAAGGATCGGGCCAGGTTGATAGAGAAGCATGGTAAGGCGATCGCCAAGGTGAACAAGAAGGCTGAGAAGAAGGATGAGAAAGACGAGAAGAAGGTGGCTAAATTGGAATGGATCATGATTCGAACTATTTAGAATTTTCCCTTGATCCCATTTTATAGATGTATGCATGGGTTATTTGATGAGAATTATGCTCGATGTCTTCCATTCTCGTCTTCTCCCTATCTCAAATCCATACGTCCCAGCAATGACCCCATTCATGATCTCCTCAGCCCCCTTCTCCTCTGCACTTCCCTTATCGAAGTTTATACTCGCTATTTGCAGCGGAAATATGAATAACAAGGACTCAGCGCTATGAGACTCGTGTCCAAGACATGATGTCGCCAGTTGGCATATCTCAGTTGCAAGAGCTTTCCTAACTACCTTGCGATCTTCGAGAATAGCTGGAATTTCGGCCACGAGAGGAATGTTGAAGAAGGTGCAGAGGCCTGTCATGCAGAGAATGATCGCTCTTTGCAATGCAAGAAGTGCTTTGTGTCTGACCGGATGCGAAGTGCTGTCCTGTGTTGAAGCGAGAGGGGAGCCAGTGAGAGGCCGGGGGTGCTGATAGAACTGCTCCCAGTCTTCGAGATCCGATAACGTAGTCTCGACTCGCTGTCGAAGTTCCTCAAAGAACTCGTTGTCACCTTCACCTCTTTCTACCCGATCCATGTCATGCAAGTGGCCGGGAACGCGGGCAAAGATGTCGTGTAAGGCATCACTAGCTGTCTTGGGTACGGTCGACGGCCAGGGGACGGTCTGCCACTCTGGAAGTGTGAGATAGCAATGCCTTCTGTTTATAAGTGCGCATAATATCTATGCCAGTCAGCGGTATTTCATGTTGGGGGAAGAGTTGTATACTATCTCGAACCGGCACTGTCTGAGCAGTTCCCTTTCCAGGACTGTTTGGTGTCTCCAAGGTCCTCTCAGCTTCACCTTGAATCAACAATTTAGTATGGACTAGGGTATCTGGTGCACTACAGAACTTACCAACTGAGTTATTCCCTCGTAGTGTTTCAGCCATCCCGTCTTATCAGTAAAGACGATGTTCTCAAACATGCACAAACAAATTACACTCGCAAGCGTGTCCCATTCCAGAACAGCAGTCGAACACGCCAGATCAAGCTGCACTCTGTTCAAAGCCTTCACATATTCTCTACTTCCGAGGTCAAAGATTCGTTTGTCACCGTTTGTTTTGCCAAAGTATACTGCTGCTAATGCTCGCACTGCAAGACTTCGCGTAGAATCTGACAATGTGATGGATTCGAGATTGGCCATCAAGGGCGTGACTTCATCGATCCGCGATAACAGGTGAGCATGAATTACGGCATCTTGATCCAGTAACAGTAGCGGCGGACGCCAGATCTGTCTCTCAGTGGCCTTAGAAGAGGGGCTGACCAATCGAACCTGCAGCTGATTGTCCTTTGCAAGCGATTTATCTTTCGTGAATCGCATCGTCTCATCAACAAACTCGCCGTACGTAACGTAGCCTTCACAAGCTATCCCAGCTTTCTCACATCGCTGACAGTGCGGCTTACTTTGATCTACAGTGAGCATCAGTGAGTGTATCCCTCAAAGCGACATCCATAGAGACGGTACCGCATTTTACGCGTCTTCGCTTGCAAGTTCTACACGCTTTGCTGCGACCTCCGCGATTGACCATGACGATGAGTTCGGGATTGCTCAAGGACTGTCCATCGACGCGCTCAGGATGGAATGAGGGGACATGTCAGATGGGAACTGCCAAGATTGCGCCACAGGAGAGTCGTCATCATCCTTGGTTTGAGGATGGCGCAGTGTTGGCCAGCTCATGACCAGATCTCTTGGCGTTCCAGAGCTCAATGAAGAATTATCTTGATTTGCGACCGCAGGCACTGGCAGATTTGCATAAAATGAGGCGCGCCATGGGGGACCAAGACGCGTCTCAATTGGCTTCACACTCAGCGGCGTAACACAATTGAGGCCGCGGACAACGAAGACTGTCAAGTAAGACAAGAGTATGTCAGTGTTATGTGTTATTCGGTATTGTCTTGCAGAAATAGGATTGAGTAGGTATGTTGTCTGAACTGCAAGATAATCGGTTCGATGAAGAGCCCGCAGTGGTAAGTTGCAAACTAGGGGAATCCAAGAGATGGCTGTACGAAGAATCCTGATCAACCTTGCAATACGAGAGCATATTACCGTTGTATGAAACTAGTTGTATTCCGCAGTAATGGCTGTATGATCTTCCCTTGATCTACGAATTGAAGTCATGTCCAGATCTTAAGAAGATCTTAATCTTGTCCATCTTATCCTCAGCCCTACCCTACGGCCCCCAAGATCCCGAACCAACGTCCGCTAACGTTGACTCCTGACGCTGGTCGCCCTCCCTCTCTCCCCTCCCCTTTCCGCCCCGCCGCCCTGTTTTATCCCCTGTAACTAAATTACGGTCCCACCAATAACCACCAGCTGCCAAGTTTTTAGGCACGTCCTTCCAATCCATGACGGCCAGAGCATCCATTTCATCATCCCCTGCCAAGCCATCACTGGAAATTAAGCAATGAATTGTGCTGCGGGGCTCACAACCTCCATCGTTTCACTCAACACCAGGATCACGATCATGATCAGATCAGTAAGTTGTCAATTCAATTCAATTCAGTTCAATCAAACAATTCTCTAGATGCCCTTGCTTGTTCTACCGCAACTCCAAGTAACCCTGAATTATCCACAGGTGTTATGCATGATATGCTGTCATACAACTGTAAAAATTAATAATGCCACTCTATCCGTATTACCAATTACATTGTTTCTTTCTGTGTCGTGTTCTCGTCAATGTGCGTGCTCTTTGATGCTGCTTCGATACCCTGGTGTCGCCCCTTTGCAGAAATAGTGGTCCAGCACCAACTCTTCTGCCTTGATGTCCAACCATCCAGGCGACGAGTCGCCAATGCCAAAGCTCAGCCAGATCTCGTCGTCCAAGTACCCGTGGCTTCTCTGCGCGGGTTGATCGCCGTGGTACACCATGCTTCCTGTCCAAATGTATCTGCTATTGGTCTCGCCGTGGTAGGTGAGCTTCTTGCTGACGCTCATCATGTGGTATGGCGCGACCGGCGAGTAGACCACTATTCGGTGGTCGTACCATGTGTTTGTGTATTGAGGAGGATCGTAGCGCATCTGCACCATGCCCATAATGACCGTGTTGTTCTCCATCGGCTCACAAGCACCGCGATTGCAGAGCGTGAGGCTGAGCATGGGCGTTGACTGATGCACGCGCTTGTCGGTGAGCATAACGTCGTTCATGCAGGTTTTTTCGGCAGAGTGCCATGTCTTCTTCTCGTTGTCGGGAGGGAAAGGTTCGTCTACGGCGGATTCGGGCTCAGCTTCCATGTCCTGGACAGGCCCCTCGGTCGAGTTGAAGCGGAACAGCTGGCTAGGCTCTACCATGAACATCATCTCGTCGTCATCGGCGCTGAAGGGATTGTAGACAGGAGCCCAGTTCTTCTCGCGTTGATATCGGGCATTGGACTCTTGGCCCTCGGGGGGCTGGCGACGGAGGAGGACGGGCTTGTCGAATTCGATGCCAGGGAGTTCTTTCGCGTGCTTTCCCATCTGCTTGACAAGCTCGGGCACAGCTGCACGTGCATCAATGATGTACATGCCCTCGCAGAGGTTCTCGTCATCGACTTGGTGGGTGAAGATGAGCATGGGAGTACCGTTCTTCCTCCAGAAGAGCTTCATGTCCTCAGGACCAATGTATTTATCCATGTCAGGCTGAGCCTTGCAGTGATGCTCGGGACCCTGAGCTTCTGTAAAATCCTCCACGAGCATCTTATGCCAATCGTTGTCCGCAGTGAGCTCCGGCCGGCCGAATGCATCCCATGTGAGGCTAACGAAGGTGGCGACTTGCTGAGCTCGTCTGTATTTCTTGCCCTTGATATCTTGGTCGACGTGGGGAGCGCGCGCAATGACGAGGAAGTCGTGCTTGCTGCCCTTTGGCAATTCAAGAAGGGTCGGATTCATAATCTTCTGGCCCGTCTTCTTGACATTTATGGAGTTGTAGAAACCCAAGTTATTCCGTGTACTCGTGAGGAGGCGGTAATCGTTGGTTCGGGAGAGGAGAGGGTCGTAGCCGGAATGGCCATTGCCGAATAGTCGGTCGCTCACGGTGAAGGTGAGGATCATGGCGACGAGGAGGGCTGTTGTCGTGACGTAGAGAATGATGCGCCGCGGGTGAGGATGAGGAATGCGAACGCTCGAGAGCCGCACGCTCAAGTTGCGCAAGCTGTTAGGCAAGCGCATGTTGGAAACGCGCATGTTGAAATGAAGGAGCCGCGTCGGCCGGTGAAGAGAATTGGAGCGAAAGACAGAGGAGGCTCAAGCCTCACATCGAGGAACAGAAGAAGACGTGTCTCGATTCGTGCGGCCGCAATCGGGCTCGGCTCGTTTAAGGTAGCGGTGGGTGGTGCTAGAAGTGCAAGCTGGGAGAGAAAGAAAAAGACAGCGCCACGAAGGGAAGGGAATAAAAGACGGCAAAAGAGCGGATGGAAAAGAAAAGATGGAGACAAGGTGAGGCGAAGTGATGTCCAGCGTTGACACGATGAAAGGGTTGGCTTTTGCAGGCGAGCGCCCCCCTAAAACAAGCATAATAAGAAGGAATCCACGATTTCAACAGACTTTTTTTCTTCTGGTTAAAGGGGAGGGGGGGTTGCAGTTACAGGGCCTAGCAGGGGTGAGGGCCACTAAATCTAGAGTTATTTTTCAATGAAGCTTCGATTCCCTGACATCCTGTTGGTCAATGCGTCATAGACTGCGCCACAATTGGTTGATTCCCTCCAGAGCTCTCCACTGCCGCTGGTACCGCACCCAGTAAAAGAACAGGTTCAGGACATGAGCTTGTTGATCAGTGAGTTCTTTTTAAACTTGTTTGCGTCTCAGACATCGGCGATTAAAACACGTGGGGGCTCTCATCTCAGATCAGACAGAATATTCGTGATATTCAGACACTGAATCTGTCAATCGAACGCAAAGTCGTGGCACAGGGCGTTCTAGATTTGGATGCGGAGAAGGCCTGTAATACAGTGCATGAACAACAGATGCTCACGCAGATGGTTGCCGTATTGATACGGTATCATATCATCGTTCGCACAGTTGCAACGCCAAGTCTGCTCACGCACCACCAAATGAATCTGTGGAGATTGTCTGATTGTCAACATGGAATTGTAGATTTGCCAAGGTGATCGTCCACCTTTTTTCGTCTCTTCTCAACGTGCAAATCAGCCCTATGGCGAACTCTATTTCTCATGCCTTCTGGCCGAGCTCAAACATCTACTAACATACTGTGTCGATTGTTAGTGTCACAGATGATGAGGATGAGGTGGTAATGCACACGTCAACACTGCGTAACATACTATAAGGTCTGGACTCTTCGTTAAGGCCTTGGCGGCACCAGAAGGATTGACTGCCTAAGCGACGACCAAGCATGGCCAGTTCTTTGCGCCTCTTTATGTTCCTCCACCCACTCACTGAACCGTCATATCTTGTGATGGATGGGTCGAAGCGAGACGCGTCACCCTCAGGCTGACATCGTTCTGCAACTCTCAATAAGGGACGTACCTTGACGCTGCATCTTGGAATTCTTGTTTTTGAGCTTTTCATTCGGCTACAAAAGTGGCGGTGCTCAGGAAAATTAATGACTTGGTGAGGTAAGGTGTTTATATCGTTGACTGGTACCACAATGACGCAATAGAATGCAGCCATAAACCGGGGTTTGATGGATGCGATAGGCGAACATCCACAATCACTCCTTTGATGAAAAGAGTTCGATAAGAATGCTTGATTAGGGAGTTGCGATTCCTCTGCATATGTGTTCTGCTCCCTAAATTCCTGACTCAGTCACGCGTAGGTTCCATGCTGTTCTAGTGAAAATAAGACCAAATCATCGTCAGCTATCAATATGAACCAATTCAGAACCGCCTTCCTGTAGACAGAATCCTACCCGCAAGGACTTAATGATGCAATTCTTGGTAGTCACAACGGTATAACTGATGCGGCCTATTCGAGAACGAACAGGACTCTGGAGGACGGCTTCAGCTATTATTGTGAAGTTGTACTTGATGTGTAGTATTGACCAGATCTCGGCTGACCGGTATCAAGCTCCGTGGTCCTTGGAATATCACAGTGAGAATCCCGATGCTAGAAAAGACACCAGTCTGAGGAGTAAAACATTTGTTTAAAGTAGAGTACGTTTGATAGAAGCCTAAGCGGCTCCAGTTGCGAGCTCTGCAGTTGGGGTTATTTGTGGCAAACGGGAAAGCTGGCTCAACAACAATGTTCTACCAAAGAGGCAGGCTCTTGATGGCTTCAAGCTTGGTTCTGTGATAAGTGACTCAGTTTCACAAACATGTTAAAGCAGTTGATATTGAGGTCTCTTAGAGCAGAAATGAGGTTGTTCAATAGATTGTACTTTGCTGATGTTTTGGTAATCGAGGAGGTAGTCTACTGAGGATGAATTTCTCAACCTTCAGTTAGAAGGTGGAGAGATATTGAGGCCTAGAGGAACACGAATGTAGATATGGTGTTCCTATTTCAACCTCAAGACAGTGAGAAGGGGGGGCTCGCCAGTAGTTGAGGCCCATGATAAATCTATGGAATATAAAGCCATGGAAGGACGCACTGCAGACTGTTTGAAGATCGGCCTTACTTTAGTCTGGTCTATATCTTGGTGTGATGGCTAGAAGTATTATTTTAGATGCAAGACACTAGATGAGTTATTAATTATATAGTCGGTAAACTATATACAGCTTAAACCTTGCTTTCATACTATTATCACAACTACTCTGCGAGTATCACCAAAGTTGGCCACGAAGCACATGCTTTATCAACATCACTCCCTGATCGTACTGGAGGTACTAGGGAACTAATACATATATAGTAAATGGGCGATGTAAGCTTGAGTGCTGTTGGCAACATAGTCAGGCTTACCATGCTTTTAGGGCGATGTGAGTATTGAGGCACGGATGGCTGTGCATTGAGAGACGGCAAACAAGCAAAGAGTAACACAAGCCAAGGAGAAAGCATCAATTCCAAAAGATGTCAGACAACAACGCGCCCAGTTAAACATTAAACAGCTTTCACATGACTGAAACGGATGTAAGGAAGGATATGAGGTAAAGGCGACAAAGCCCATAATGCTTAAGTCCCATGCAAGTCTTGACCTTCCTGAATATCAATTTCTCTCGGAACTGGCTCAGGAGATGGGACCTAAATCTGATAAAGACTGATGAGGCTCATGCAATGGAGTCTAATGTGTTCGGGTCCAAAGTGAGGTGACCAGACGACTAGAAGTGAGTGTGCATGCAGATGAGATAAAGTGAATGGAGGAGTTGCAGTCAGAGTGGAGGTGTTGCATACGAATCAGCCAGACATAAGCAGCACAGCGATACTATATTTTCGGATGCCGCCAAGTGTATGAAGTAATGCCACAGTTGTTCATCTGCCGAAGCTTCACCAGAGGCCCGCACATCAGGCGACTTGGCATAACGTATGGGTCAAAATCCAGTTACGGGGATGTAGTGGGATATCTGTATTTGAAAGGGCCGCGAGTCACTGATAGAGGCTCCGCGCTGCACTTTAAGCACCCATGTAAGGTAGCTCTATCATCTGCCAGAAGCTCCAGTGAGGGATCTCGAAACGGAGAAGCCAAGAGAAGAACGAGTTCACCCTGAAGTGCAAACGGTTGTAGAACTCATGAGGGGCTTCATGAAACCTTCTACTGATAGTAAAGGGACGGCATGCTCGAGAGAATAGAATCTTGGCAAGGTGCCGATTGAGAAATGCCGAGAGGAGATATTACCGTGCTGATTCTTGGACAAATATCGGGTTCCCTTTTGGTTGTTCTCCATAACCTAAGCTACCTGTCATATCCATCCCACTTCCCGTCCAGCTTGAGCTTGTAACCTCTTCTTGGCAGGTCCTTTCTTTGATACACTTCCGCTCCGGAGCTATAAGTAATCGCCGCGTGTGATTCCTTGTGAAGAAATCTGACCATTACCATAGCATAGTTGAGTTACAGCGCTATAGGTAGCATCTTATTAGAGTCATGGGGTCTAATTGAGCATTCAAGGGCACCGTTACGTTGCATTACTTATTCCACTATCAGCGGGATCTCCGTCTTCGGATGCTAAAGATTATACAGAATAGGAATGGTTCGGCAGGCCGTTGACGGTAGCTATATATATCCTGGTCAATACCCCTGTGCTAGTCGGAAAATCGATTGACCTGACGTTTGACATGTGCTTCAGGGCTGAGCCTTGGCGTAAAACCGAGGCCATCCTAAGGTTGTTGTGATTACCTGCCTATTTCAAGATAATCAAGTTCATTTAAGGAAGTTCAGTCGATTTAGCTAATGAAGATCTCTCGTAAACGGCAACTTCCATACAACATGGTCTTGATCATTTGTCGCGATGGCTTCACTCAATCGCGTCGCTTTGGCGTCCCTGCTGCGCCGCATCCCTGCTTCATGACCAACAGGTCTATAACCGCCCACGTCGCAAAAGCGAATGATACCATGAATTATCTGGCAGCCAACCTTTAACCGTGATTCGCCTATCAATCTCGTCCCTTTTTCGCATCGCATTAAACCCACCAGCCTATAGCATGCCACCAACCCATGTAACCACTCACCTGAGATGTTATTCCCACCGTTAGACACCTTCCCCATTTCGACTAGAGCCATGCATGTGATGGTCGGCATTTGCCGTATTGACAGCTTTAAGGGTCCTAATGGTCCAGAGCTGAACTGCTAGTGGACTGTTGTGCTATAGCTTTGGAAATATGGTATACCTACTTTCCTAATCTGTTGGCTGCCAAGTCACCGTTGGGACGAACTCAATTCCCTATTCACTAGCGTCGGTATTGAGCTGGTTGGGCTGTTATATCTTGATGCCATCTCTCATCATGTTCAGCCTATCACGCTCATTTCCAGGCATCGCCTTGTCACTCATTAAACAAGTCTCTCGTTTTTTACCATGAGAACCTCGTTCTCGTCCATTCTTTTCAGCCTCTGGCTTCTTTGCCTTGGCGTGCTCGCACACGACGAGTCATGCGGTTGCACTGTCAAGTACATTGTCGTTAACATGCCTAGTCAGACAGTCGCTGCTCAGACCAAGCCTCCGACAATTACTTCCGTGCAAACCAAGCCCACCAACATCCGATCTAAGCCCAACCAGACGACAGTTCGCGCATCTTCAACTTCGGCTCACCACAACACCACGGCGACTTTCCTTCCCAAGCCCCCCGCAAAGGTCGACTTGAGCAACCCCGAAAATGCGGTTCCCAAGAAGAACATCTCCATGTCTTACGGCGATGTTGAGAAGCCCCGCAACCAGAGCTTCCCTGCGCTCAACACGACCGCTCCTAAGGGAGCCATCGACATGGACCTAGTCATGAACCATCCAGCTGTTGTTCTGGATCACATTGACGCTATTGTCTCGGTCGAGTGTACGGCCGATTCCGTCAAGGTCCAGTTCGGAAAGTCTGCTGCCTTTGAGAAGGCCATCGATACTTGGTCAGACGATGAACCCTTCATTCTTATTACGAACAACATGGGCAATTGCAAGACCGACATTGGCCAAGCTTTCTACCTCGTTGATGGCGTTACTACAGACAAGGGTGATAGGACCATCACTTGCCATGCTGCTGAGCAAGAGCTGGCTGACATTGCTGGTATGTCTCTCTGCAAGGAGTCAAGGATACATGACAAGACTAACATGTTCTAGAAACCTGTGAAATGTCATTCACCTCCATCCCTGCCACCAAGTTGACGAAGCGCCTCACACTGAACCCCAGTCTTTCTCTCAACTTCGGTACTGGTCTTGAGAGAGATACTGTCCTTTTCCAGGAGCAGCCATGGGTGACCATCAAGGCCGAGAAGGCAGAGTTCTCTTCCACTGTCTCCTTCTCTGGTCGCGCCAAGTACAACTTCTGGCGCTTCAAGGTACGCGATTTTGAAGCAATGAGAAGCCCGATTTACTGACCTGAGTAGATGGAAGATCTCTATTTCGATCTCGATACTCATTTCTCAGCCGATGTCGCTTTGGCCGCCGATGTAGCCGCAGCTTGGTCTCGATCTATCCTCTACGACCCCGATACTCTCACATACACCCTCGTCGAAGTTCCTGGTATCCTTTCCCTCGGGCCAGGCCTGTCTTTCGCTGTTGGAGTCGATGTTAATACCTCAGCTGCCGTTGCCGTTAGAGCTGGCGCCGGTATTGCAATCCCTGCCGCCAACGTCCATCTCGATTTCCTTGACTTGGGCAAGAATGCTGCTACTGGCTGGGAGCCTCAGTACACTTCATACGCCAACATTACCGAGAGCGTTGAGGTTGGCTTGAATGCTAGTGCATCGCTGACTGTTCAGCTCACTTTCAAGCTTCTCGGTGGCCTGGTCGATCTCAGCAGCGGACTCACAGCCACTCCCGAATTTGTAAACAAGTTCACTCTGGATGCTGCACAGTCGGCTCATGCTTCGAATGATGGTGCTGGAGTGAATCTTTTGGACGCCGAAAAGGTTGCCCCAGCTACGACAACTGGCTCAGAACTTGCTGTCGCAAATGAGCCCAAGGACTGTGGTGTTTCTCTCAAGTCCGACTTCATTTTCGATCTGGAGGGCTTTGCGACAAAGTGGTGGAAAGCTAATCTCTATCACGTCGAGGTCCCCATTACAGATGTTTGCTATAATTTCCAGTAGAAATACCTTACAAACAAGGACCACTTGGTCTAAGTGGCAGTTGTAGTATTAGTATTAGTCCCATAATTCTCATATACCCTTTGTGCGATCAACCTTTTAGCCTATTGTGTTTGTGTAGGCATCTAGAATAAAGTCTGACAACATTACGCCACTCAATCCAGGCATCCAGATAACGGTGCACTATAAAAGCTAAGCTGGCCGAGGCGATGAGGAAAAAGACAACAGTGTATCAAAGCCATTCATTTCTCGTAAAAGATGCCTGCACAAGATACGTCTGATCAAATCCGGCAACAAGTGTCTGCATGGCTCAACACCACGCCATATGCAGCGTCTTTTCTCGAACCTTTGGCTGGTGGACAAGCTAATTTTACATATCGCGCTCACCTGATCAGTCCCCTGGATGATGGTACAGCTGAAGTCCTTGTGAAGCATGGCGAGCCTTATATGGCGCGTCACCCCGCCAATGTCCTTACTGTCAACCGATGCGTGAGTGAATAGAGGACAAAGGAAGGGCTTCGCTGACATGACAAGGACGTCGAAGGAGAAATCTTGTCAGAGTTATCTATGAATCCCATAGATGTGGCACAGTCTGGAAACACTGGATACACTGTTAAAACAGCAACAGCTTATGCCTACGATGCTAAAACCAAGACGTTGGTTCTAGAGTATCTTCCCAACGTCGTAGATCTTAAGACCTACTCTCTGAACCACTTCGCATCTCCGACACCTGAGCACTTACGCAAACCAGCCCATGAACTGGGCAAAGTGCTGGCGATATACATGGCTAAATTTCATGACATGACCAGAGAAATTGTTCAGCATTCGCTCAAACAGAAGCAGACCCAACAGGTATCAGGTTTCAACAAAGTTATCGATACCAGCAATGAAATGCAGAGGCTGAAACATTGGATCAATTTTGATTGGATGATCGATCGTGTTGACAAGTTCCCTGAAATTTTGTTGGAAGCAAAGGACATACTTCATCTCGTCAAAAACATGGCACTGCAGGAGTTGAGCGACCCGTCTGCAGACTTGACACTGATTCATGGCGACTATCACCCGCAGAAGTGAGTCAATCCCCAGCCTTGAGAATCCAAAGTTAATGACTTTAAAGCATACTACTGGAAGATGCCAATCTTGAGCCGGCAAGTCTCAGAACCTTGTACGTTATCGACTGGGAAAATTCACAAGTTGGTGTTCCAAGCCTCGATCACGGTGGCATGCTGGGCGAGATGTATGTACTGTGGAAATACAAACGGGTCGAGGCTGGGCTATGGATGCTTCAAGGTTACGCCGAGGGGTTGGGGCCTCGGACTGAGGATGCTACATGGCGACTGGCTCTTCAAGTAGGGGTACATCTTCTGAGCTTTGGTACGTTGGCATCGGGTTGGGGTACGACTGAGGAAGTGGAAGATATGGCTCGTCTGGCAAGAGATGTTATTGTCAAGGCTTGGACTAGAGATAGGAGTTGGTTTGACAAGAGCGATTTTGCCTGCTTGTTCGCGGGTACTCTTCAAGATTGAGGGCGCCATCAGACGTTGGGGGTCATCGATCATTGTTACTCGAGAGCCTCAATCGTTGACCCAATTTTTAAGCCTGGTAGTAACACTAGAATCGCTCAAAATCGTGACATAATCAGTGGATATGGCACGGCAGTGACCTTGAATGCCGGCATCAGTTAATTGCAGGGAAAAGAAATTAGTATGATGCTCAGGACCACGTCTGAGTTGTACAAACAAACAGATCACGAAAGATATGACTCGTTTATAGCTGGGCACTCGTCTACAAGCCAATCAAGTAGTAGTATATACGCGTCGTTAAGAATCTCGATGAGTTTGTTAACAATTTCTTGATTTGAGCTGATGCCAAGTCCACCAGCTCGGATAATGCGGCCTCGGCTGACGGCGTTTCAATATGGAGCCGCAAATCCCCGATCCAATCAAATGCAGTGATCTTCACAAACTGCAAGGAACAGAGTCGGGACAGGCAGGTTTAGCTGTTAATTTATTTTATGTTGTGACGTCAAAGACATGCTTTTGACAACAAACATCACCAATGATCTCATCTCCTCACTAAGCATAAAATAAATAAAATAGCTACAAACTCAATTGACTTTTTGATCTTCAGCGCATTCTGACTCCCTGTGACCTCTCGCTAACTCACTATGGCTCGTCAAAATACCCTGAGCAAGGCTCTTGTAGGCCTGCTGCCTCTCACTTCAGCAGCCTCACTCAACTCCAAGTACACCTTCAATCCTCTTCACCATCTCGCAGGTATTGCTCCGTACTTCGAGCCCCAAGATCCTCCCGCTTCGCCCGATGCGCCCCAAGGCTGCACTCCCGAGCGCGCTGCGTATCTTGTGCGACACGCTGCTATTTACGCCAACGATTTTGACTTTGAGGAGTACATTGAGCCCTTCATTGAGAAGATTCAGAACAAGACCAAGATCGACTGGAGCAAGATTCCTTATCTGAATTTCCTGGACGATTGGGAACCTCCCATTTCTGATGCTGAGGTGTCGCTTTTGACCAACGTTGGAAGACTTGAGGCTACGCGACTGGGTGTTGATCTGGAGTTCCGATATCCCGAGTTCAAGCAACCCAAGAAAGTCTGGACTTCATCGGCCGAGCGAACAGTCAAGTCCGCTCAATCTTTCGTCCGCGGTCTTGAGTCCGACGACAAGTCTATCAAGGTCGAGACCATTTACGAGTCAGAGGAATCTGGTGCCGACAGCTTGACACCCTACAAGGCCTGCCCCGCCTACGATGGCTCTACCGGCAGCGATGAAGCCGAAGTCTACCAGAAGAAGTACGCCAAGCCAATTGTCGATCGCTTCAATGCTCTTGCATCCGACTTCAACTTCACCGTCAACGACATCTTCGGCATGCAGCAGCTTTGCGGATACGAGACTGTTACCCGCGGCAAGTCGCCGTTCTGCAACCTTGAGCTTTTCACTCCCGATGACTGGCTTGGCTGGGAGTATTCTGAGGACGTGCGATATCACTACAACGCTGGTTACGGCAACCAGATCTCTGGTTACGTCGGTATGCCCTGGCTCAACACTACAGCTGGTCTCCTCCTTGGCGATGATTCCGATGAGGAGCTTTACGTCAGCTTCACTCACCGTGAACTGCCTCCCATGGTCCTAGTCGCCATGGGTCTCTTCAACAACTCCGAGCCTGCTGGTACAGAGTCTCAGATCAACGACACCATGCCTCTGAGCAAGATCAACTACCGTCGCGCCTGGAAGAGCTCTCACGTGCTGCCCTTCCTGAGCAACATCGCCATCGAGCGCCTCAACTGCACCAACACCTACGGCTACGAAGACGGAGAGTACTACCGCGTGCTAGTCAACAGTGCGCCCCAGGCTCTACCTTCATGCGAAGACGGACCTGGAACAAGCTGCACCCGAAAGAGTTTCGAGGAGTATGTGCAGGACAGAGTCGAAAAGTTTACTGGCTTCTCAGAAAAGTGTGGAGTGGAGTACAAGAACTCTACTGACATTCTGTCCATTTACAACAATTAATAATACTCACGATTATGTAACTTTAAAATATAAATTTAATATTTATCACACTTGATTTGACGGCGCTGACTCTCATAAATCTTGTGGATCAACGTTGAGCTTTCATTGCTCCGGTGAGATGGCTCAAGACGCCGCCACAGAGAGTTTAAGTCGGCTATGACCTGTTGTGATGTTCCAGTTACTTCGTAATACCCGAAGAAAAAATGCCTGAAAATGTGACTATGACACCAAGTACACCAGGCTTTTGCTGTTTCAATCACGCTAGGCAGAGGCTAGAGCAGACCTTGCAGCCTCCAAGATACCATTTGACTCACTTATCATCTGACGTATAAGAAGAATATCTCTTCCTTTTAATGATTAGGATTTGCCTGCTGAAGTATTTTTAGACATTAAGCTTTGTAGACGTGGACTGTCTGACACGCTGATTTGTCAGGCTCTGAAGCGTGAACCTTCTCAGAAAGCATTTGACTTTCGCCTATCAATATGTATCCTGGAAAGTTCGCCACTTGGGACGACTATAAGGTGCAATGCTCTGCCTGTAAGGTAAATTAACTGAATACAATCATACACCTGTCAAGAAATATCACCTCTGCCAAGAAAAGAGCACCACCAATAGTAGGCGTTGTGCACAACTCTCACTCATCAGTGCCGAATTCATCTGCAGTCGAGATGAAACGAGAGAGCGATACAGAGACCATATCCCGGGATCACGACTTCACTCTCTTCACTAAACTACCAGCGAGATACGCCTGATGATATGGGAAGCCGCCTTACCTGAAGAGCCTCGGTCCAAGATATTCGAGATTTGGGACTTGGAGCAAGGCGAAGACATAATTTCAACCACGTCCCGAGGGATAACCAATACAAATTTCCTGGCCTGTTGCCCCGAATCCCGTCACCTTGCTGAGAAGAATGGAACTCTCATACTATTAAAGAGCCTTGTACCGGGAAAAGGGAGGGGAATGAAAGTCTGGATAGATCGCAATGTCGAGATTGTCTCCATCCCTTTCGAACCGCGCTATCTCGACACGATCACCACTCTCCCACCGAATGTCAGAACCCTCGCTGACACAATGAGTAATACCCACGACCTTGAACGTATAAGGACCGTTAGGAAATACATTTGCAAATGGCGACACGAAGATAGTATCGACATTGATAATCTATATATACTTTTGCCTTGCTGACGAACTTCCTATGTATGTTTTCCCATTGTCTGAATGATTTATTATAGAAGACCTGTTAACGAATATTTTGCACATAGTAATCATAAAGAAATAGGGATGGGAGGAGAGTCTATGTTTCATCTCCGAGGTTTGGAGGCATTTGTATGATATGGCCTAGCAAATCTGAGAACTAGGGACCATGTTTACCATCTTGAATACTTCCTGGTCACCCCTGTTTCTAGTTTCTTGGTTGATAGACTGTTAGAATCATTAGTCTAGTCTATATTCTAAAGTCTGAGAGAGAGCACCTTCTGAGGATGCCCCTGTCTTCGTTTTAGGGCGCTGAAATGCCATAAATCTTTTTCAGCGAATCATCCCGTGACATAAAGAAGGCACCGCAGACAAATAAGTGACTAGATGAAAGGGATAAACTGCGCAGAGAGTATATAGAATTTGAGCCTTCTAAATATTCACCATGAAAATAATAGCCTGCCCTTGTAATTAATGATCCCAACACTTGATCCTTTAATTCACAATGGTATAGATGATCGATGTGATGTTAAAACCCTTTGAAGCCACCACTATATAGACTCGGAAAGGTAATGCTATACAGACCTTTTGGCCGCGATATCGTGTTTCACAAGGTTTTGGTTCTGGTTTGATCGCCTCACTTCTTCTATTTCGCCTGCCTTCACTAAGCTTTCGCTAGTATAGAGCTAAAAATTATTTCAAGAGCCTTGATCTTGGTATAGTAAATGCTAAGCACAACCAAAGTTTACAGTTGAGGGATAACAGAAAGTCTAAGGGACAAAAGTTGAAGTTAACTGGATGGATCGCAAGACTGAGTGCTCTTGGAAGTAATGCTTGAGTTTCTATTACAATGACATGGTGCTTGTCACCTTGAGAATACCAATGAAGGTTCCAATTTGGGTCATGAATCGAATCGCCTTAACATCATTGTGTACTTCATTGAAATCTGACGAGCAAAGGCACCAAAGCATACTTAAAGCTCTCTTTTGACGGAGATTCCTTGAGACCTATAAATGTTTCTCGCCCCGTTGAGCTTTCGTACCTTGCCTTTCCCCCATTTCGTCTTCACGCATGCCAAGTCAAACATCACATAAGACTACACGCAAAGGCCGCTATCACTCTGCCCTGTCATCAAGCCACCCACAGCACTTTTCGAACCATGACTGTTGGTTCTTACGAATATCCCTGCGAAGACAGGCCGCCCACTCCCACTAAACCTTTCTGTTACACCTGTTACTACTTTCCTAATCCGCCTCACCTTGCTCCCGCGAAGCATCTATCTCCTGATATGCTTCGGCTTGTCCGAGACCGAAGAAATAAAACCAGGTTCAAGCCATATCGAGTGCCCTTGGGGGCTAGATTATAACAGCACGCACATTGCACAGGGGCTTCCCTCAAAGGAGCGGTACGGAATTACTTTATATTTCGCTCAACACCCTAACAGCTGTAATTCGAAGGACCAAATCATGCCGGCACTGACAGATGCTATGGCCAGAGGATTCGGCGGTTGGAAGAGGCGCTTGACCTTCATGATAAGGGATACAGTAATGATGGTTGCTTCATTGTACGAGGCCGAGGTCACTGTCAAGTGGGCTTCCGAAACTGAGAATTTTGATTAGACGGGTTTGCAAAAAGTTATTCGGGTGATGTACACGGCAGGCTTGACGCCCTCGTTGGTTTAGCATCTCGTAGTTACTAAACACTTAATCGATCCCTGACTCATATATACCTTTTAGCAACCTAGTGGCATCGCATAACTCAAGTTCTCTGATTAGATTCGGGATCTCAAGCATAAATCGCAATTGCAAATAACACGTCTGGCTGATTTGACTTATCTTTGCTAAGGCTATGCGCATATTGCCTTCAAAAAGCTGAAGTTAGGTTAATTGGGATTTACAGTGCGTTGGATTGATATGTCTCGTTGAGATGTCATAAGCTTTAAGTATGAATCACACGTCTGGCTGACAATTTAATGCTATCGCGTAAGTTTGGTGCTCGAACCTTGAGTCTAATTGTCAGAAGTCTACGGCCAAAAAGGCCCTCACAACAAAAGAAAGAGACATATTAAGGTCCCACTACGTTTCCGAAGGTTCTGTGTTGCAAAGTTAGAAGAAAAATGAGCAGAAGACGTCTTATATAAAATGACAACCCCTCCCCTCACTCCCCTCACTCCTGTCTATTTCTCTCCTATCATCATCACACAAACGTCGCATAACAATTATGCCAAAGCTCCTACACCGTTCTTACAGCAGCATTAGGTCTCCAATTCTCAGCAATATACCCTCAGATTTCACCTACTGCCATCATGGGTCAATCCATGTCAAGTGATTTCGAGAACTTCAACAACTTACCACCAGAGCTTCGGCTGATGATTTGGGAAGAAGCTATTCCAAAGAAAAAGGACACACATGCGGCCTACAAGATCTTCCACGACGCCTTCTTACGTGGTCTGCGGTTTAAAAAGCCAGAGGATGCAGATGGACCTCGGCCCCTCCTGGAGGCATGCTACGATGCCCGTGCAGTGGCAATGAAGAGTGGATCGTACATGACTGTCGAGGACAAAAGATCTCGAATATTCTGCAAAACACTCCGAGGAATTTTCGAAAAGAGATACCATTCCGTTTGGGTTGATAGTAGCATTACAACTCTACACGTACCAATCGCTGCACTAACATGTGGCCGCATCATCAATTTGCCAACCAGCATCCAGGCCATTGCTTGTATGGTTCCTACGCCACAGGGACTTAAAGCCTTGCAAAATTGCCTCACCCATGATCCACAGTACAAAGGTATCAAGACCGTGTACCTTGGGATTGCTGGTATACCCATCAACTATAGCAACGGCGACGACCCAGACTGTTATCCCTGCACGGAATCAGAGTCAGCCGTTGTCCCGCTTGACGATGAGAAGTTGATCACATATCTTGCATCGGCTTATAAAGTCCACGTCTCTACGGCGATCGGTGACGGTGTGATTCGTGAGGACGCATTCCATCGCAAAAGCGCACTGAGGTTCAAGAAGAGCCTCGAAAAGGACTGGACATATCAGCAGGACTTGGGCTCGAAATGGGACCCTAAGAATGGCGTCAGGTTACTCCCGGCTGTTATATTCGGACAAAAGACAAGGCCAGTAGTACTCTGCACTAGCGGTCGTCTCCGCGGCGCTGCCCTTAAGCTTCAGGTGGGTTGGCGTATGGCCCAGGCTGACCTTATGTGGATGGATGCGTTTGCCTATGACAACGGAGCTGGTAATGAGGACAGCCTCAATGAGCTTCCGTATCAGAGGCGGGTCCGAAGGGCGGTTCGCAGGGAGAAGGATATGCTCCGGGACTTTCACTGGTCACCACACAATGCCGAAGGAGAGAAAAGATGGACTGTCTACTTGAGGTAGAAAAGTCGTCTCACTTGTGCATATTTGGCATATTTCGTATCTAGATGAAGGACAAGAGATCCTTGTGCGTGCTTTCAACCAAATCCCAACCATCATGTTCAGATTGAGACCCTTCCCCCCTCTTGTCGTGATCGTCCTTACCCGGATCCGGGTACTTCCTCACATGTTCAATGGCCCAGATAAGGTCCTTGCTCAACACAGGAGGTATTCTACCTTCCCCGGACAATGTTCCGAGGCCCGCGATCTTAAAGAACCCCTCCAGCCATCCGAAAGTCTCACCAGTCTCCCACTCTATCTCGTGAAACTTTCGTCCTTGCTGCCTACAAAGCTTCTCTCTATCAAGTTCCCATTTCTTTTGCTCTTCTTTTGGCGGAAGAGAAATAGAGTTTCTCCCCGAGAAGAGTCGTGCAAGTGCGATGGCTTGGTATTCGAAGCTTCGAAATGTCAAGACGCGAGGCATGCCGACAACTGCCAAGTTGGGGATGTCCTGGAAGAAAGTATGCCAGTAATTGTTGATAAGCTTTCTTTTCTTGTAGTCAAATAATGGTCGACCATTCACTTTGCTGTTCCAAAATGGATAAGATGGAAGATATCCTGTACAGTAAATGATGTGATCAATGTCTTTGAGTTCACTTTCATCGTCGAACACGATTGTACCATCCAGTCGATACTCTTTGATAACTGTCTTCCACTCCATTCCGAGGAGAGGTTCATCGCCATCCAACCTCCCTCGCGATCGTCGTGACTGGTAGAGCGTTTGTTTGACAGACTGTAGAAGATCCACCGCTATGTCATGACCAGATGCGGAGTTTCCAATAACAAGAACTCTTTTGTTGGCGTAGATCCAAGGCGAGCGATAGAATTTGGAGTGTATCACTCTGTCAGGGAATTTTTCCATGTAGGGCTCCAAGCCTTGGACAGGGGGGACCTAGTATCAACCATTAGCAGGTAGTTACATTGCCGAATATCAGTGTACTTACCCAAGGAATGGCATAGTGTCCGTTAGCAAGTATAACGGCGTCGAAATCTTCTTGCCACCATACATCGACGTGGCGCAGAGGGTCATATTTCCGCAATGTTAGCCTCCACGGCTTCAGACCTCCCTTTGTAGCGGTGGGTAGCTGTGAGATATCTTCTACTGTAGTGTTGAGAGACAAATACTCGTCAGTCTTTTGAGTGGAGAAATATGTTTCGATGTATTGGCGAGGGATATAATGGGGAACAAAAGGTCCATAGGAGAACGGCTGGTCCGAGAATGACATTGCGATTTGAGGCACGTTAGTTCTGTTTCTTGTCAGTAACTTGGGTCTTGAGTGAATGAGTGATTGACTTGCGTTAGATTCTGGTATATAGGAGTATGGGCGTATCTCTCTTGCTGATTCGGAGGCGTCGTGGTTGGTAGGTTCTCTGGAATCTCAAGTGGCTTATCAATATCTTCGGGGTAGCCCCCAGGGTGAATAGGAGCGACTACTGGGTCAGCATCGTAAATCCTAATATTGGTGAGTTCAAAGTCTTTCTTCCGATTACTCTGTCCTTACCAAGTACCCCCAGGTGTTTCTCTCCGTTCAAACACTCGAATACGGTCGAAATAATTCTCTGCCTTCAAAGCTGCCGCGGAAATGGCGCCTAGTAAGATTGATGATTAGCTCTTCCATAGGCGTCAAGCGGGGTGAATGCGTGAAGATTCACCGGCAGCTCCGGCTCCAACAACCGCAACAGACTTAATGTTATAGTCTCCCATAATGAATTCCAGAAACCGACAATATTATTGTTATGAGAAAGGTAAATTTTGAGAATCTATTAGCGGAAAGGGCTACTCATCGCATTCATATTCCTTATCGCAACACGCCATATGCTGAGATCATTCATCATATTCGTCATGTGTAACATCTATGTCACCATCGCGCATCACGTGAATCATCACCGATCATGCAACGTCGGATATGGTAGCTAACACAACGTCTGAATATACAAAATGGAAAGTACTATTAATTCTTTCACTATCCTCCCCTTTTATCCGATCACTGAGGCTTTGGGGTCGACTCTGCCTCTTTCAGCTTTCTCTCCAACACGTCTATGCCACCAAGTTGTTTAACAGTCGAGTCGAAGGTACCCGTCGGAAACAGAGTGCCTAGGCGAGCCAAACCAGCGCTGCCTCCTCGAAAGATCAGATAAGGTGGTTTGCGTTGACTCAAATCTCCAGCAACTTGTTTCGCCCAGGTCATTGCATCGGGTTTGTTCATCCCTACTTCATTGCCGTTCATGGAAGATTCGATAGTCTCTTTGGCGACGTTGTATATCGAATCCTTGGGAAGTTCAGCATCCGGTGAATTGCTGTGAAAGGTAGACTTGACACCACCCGTGAACATGTTGATAGTGCGAATGCCGAAAGGCGCGAGTTCGACTCTCAAACTCTCAGTCAGACTGGCTGCAGCGGCCTTGGATGCTGCATAAGTTCCTTGGAATGGGATGCCAGCTCCGAGAAGACCTGATGCAGAGGTGTTGTTGATAAGTAAAGCGCCGTGGGTAGACTTGAGAAGAAGAGGAACGAAGGCTTGGGTGACTCTGACGATAGAGAAGGCATTGAGTTCAAACAGTTCGTGGCTCTTAGCGATGTCAACATGTATAATAGGCATGCTGTAACCGGTGCCAGCATTGTTGAGCAAGGCGTCTAGTGAGCCGCCAGTGATTTGCTTGACTTGCTCAACGGCTGCTGAGACTGATTCATCCGAGCCAACATCCATTTCGATGCATTCGAGGCCGGCTTCTTTGACCTTTCCCAGCTTCGCTAGATTGCGTCCAGAAGGGAAGACACGCCATCCACGATCTTTCAATGCCAGTGCCAGAGCAGAGCCAAGACTGCCGTCGGAGCAGCCTGTTATCAAGATGGTGCGCTTGTCAGACATGATAAAGTTTGGTGTTACGCGAATTTCCAGCCAAGAGGTGACGACGAAACAAAAAGGTTACTGATGGCTGATGAAACTGGTGTAATGGGGTGAATCTATTTATATGCCATGTTTGCTACCTGAATCTCACTTCCCCTTCAGCCCTGTAATAGATTTCGACTGCGCACTCGCATAAGACGGCCAATCAATGACGCAGCCCCCAATGGTTGGTCATCAGTTCAGGGCGTCAGCGATCTTTTTCACGCCTTGTGATTGGATCAGCGGAAACCCGATGTTACACTCGGAACATCACCATTGTCCGAACCTTTTTGCGTCAAATAATTGGGCTGACAGGCTGACACCATTGTGGGGACTTCTTGAGGAAACAGTCAAGGATATTCAAACAGGTCTGGGTCATTGGCCACAAACACCTTACGTTGAAGCACACGGGTCTATATACACGTTTAATCATTGGAGGTGGCGCTTCTAGGTGCTCAACCTTTGGCCAAAAACATAACACAGAGTATACATAACTCGGGAATCTTGTGCCTTTTATATGATCTATGGTGTAACTATCGAACTGATATCGTGTCGCTGCTTTCCACGACATACTGTCCCACTTCAATCATTATCGGGGCAATTGTTGCTCCGACTCTAGGGTGACGGAGTTGCGGAGTTTCAACCCAGCCGCCTCTCAGACAAGCTATTTAGATTGATAGCCAGCATCCAATCACTTTCTACCCATGGCGAGCTCAATCTCTTTGAGCGCAGCAAGGACCTTCTCATCGTACTGCCTTCGCCCAACAATCTGCAGGTTGATAGGCATACCGGCGTATTTCTCAGGGCTGTACAGGTCATAGTTGAACTTGTCGTCATCGTTCTTGGGGACGTAATTGAAATCCTTGGGGTCCTTCTCAGGGTCGACTGTTGTTACTGGGAAGACTGCAGCGGGACTAGAGCTCATCGTTAGAGGAGTTTAGTAGACTGTCATGAGGATAACTTACTAGTCAAGCAGGTTCCAGTGAGAAGTGTAGCCCCAGTATCGTGACTGATCGTGAGGTGCTGCTGCTCCAGGGAATGGCGGGCACAGAATCACATCAACCTCTCTTCCGTCGTTCTTGCTTGTGTATGACCACGCTCGAGCATATGCTGCTCTATAATCATCGCGCTTGGTGCACAGCTAAGAAGTTGTCAGTACTTCCCGATGAATCATACCGAGTAAACTTACCTCCCAAAGCTCATGCATCGACAAATCCTTCACGCTTGGTTGCTCTTGGATGATGAACTTCGTCAAAGGAAGGACAGGCTCTCCAGCGGCTTCCATGAGCTCCAGAGCCTCCTTACCTCCATCAGGCCAGTATAATGCTGACAGAATCTCCCATCCCTTCTTGTGATCCAAAGGCTCACAGTCCCAGTCTACGACTTCCATACCAGCTTTGCGGCAAGCTTCAGCAACTTCCTTCAGAGCTCTTGTCATGGGGGGATGGGGTTGGACAACACCGTCCCACCACTGGACCGCAACCTTTAGAGGTCTGTCGAATTTGTAAGGAGTCCATGGCTTGGCTGTAAGGGAAGGATCTATGAGCCAAGGCTTCTTTGACAAGGCAATTTCCATAAACAGTTCGAGGGACTCGCGATCAACTGTCATCGGTCCAGGTGTTGAGGAAACGGTCTCTTTTCCGGCCATGATCGATCGCGCGCCCATGACTGAAATTCGCTTGAGAGTTGGCCTATTCGGGTTAACAAAGATGTCTCTGAGCATGGCTACCAGGATTCCTCACTTGAAGGCGTAGATCCCGTTGTGGGCAGCTGGGCAACGGACGCTGCCGCCAATATCACCACCAATACCCTAGCCAGGTCAGTCGAAACTCAGGTCACGGACAAATTTACACTTACCAAGATGCTTCCACGGAAGCCGAGCAAAGCTCCCTCACCACCACTGCTGCCACCAGCCGTCAAATTACGATTGTAGGGGTTGACTGTTCGTCCGTAAATGTTGCTGATGGTCTCAAGATGCATGATAGTTTGAGGTTGAGTAGTCCGCACGTAGAAGACGCAACCTTCGTCATACAAGTGGTCATATAAAAGGTTGGAGCCATGAGCTTTGCCTATCCACGCAACGAACGAGGCGTGAGTCGAGACGTTCTCGCCGACCATCCCATGATGTTCCTTGGTTGAAATGGGAAGACCGAAGAGTTTTCCCTTGGGTTCCGGTAGTGAATCGAGATACTTGGCTCGCTCAATAGCTTGATCCCACATAAGCTCAACTAAACAGTTGGTCTTCGCGAACTCTTAGCATCGTGCTTGGGTGTAGGTCGGCGCTGACTTACAGCAACCTGGGCGAGAGCAGCTCTCCGCAAGAATGCACGGGTCACCTCCTCAACCTTGATCTCTCGCTTACGGAGAACATCGAGCAGCTCGATCACCGAATACTTTTCTGTGATCTCAACCTCGCGTGCAGTCAAGATACCTTGAGGAAGGCTTTGAGAGCTAAGAGGAAGCTCATCGGGGAGACCCTGTAGCTTTGGTTCGACCTTGCCAAGGCCGATATCGCGCTGTTGTAAGGCAGCTGATACTGTTTCTTTATAAGATGCCATGATGCCTAAGTTGATCTTATGATCGTTAGTGTTGTTGTTGATTTACGGTGCTAGGGGAAAGGAGCACGGACTGTAGTCTGTTATATTAGAGAAGAAGGATGAAAGAAAGAAGGGATAAGTTGAAAGAATGTCAAATGATTACATTCTCCAAGTCATTCAAGTCATGTGGGGTTGGGGTCAGTATCGCCCGTCGGCTTATCCTATGCCGCTATTGGCAGGCCGAGCCGACGATATCCAACCGCTAAACCCCGCATTTGAGCGCCCTTTTCATTGTCAACTTGTCATATCAAACGATAACTAGCCCAGGTCGCAGTGCATGCCACAGATTAGATAACGTACGTGGAATTGGTTGAGGCGTAAGATCCTCACGTGGGGTAGTCCCGGGACCCGAGATTGCCGGCGATAAAGAGGCGACACGGCTCCGAGCACTCGGGGCTTTGAAGGCCTCGGATAATCCTTCTAGATAAGGAAATGGTTCCAAGTAACGCCAGGCCAATTGCAACCTTAAAATATTCAATTTTCCCAGCAGTTCATTGTTTTCCCTGTCCGTCTTCGACAGCACTCTTTCTGAATTGTTTGGCTGATGCTGCCTTTTACCCATGCTCAAGTCTGCTACGCAGTTCGCCGTCGGCCGACATACCCCCAGATCTTACTAAGGTCTCATGAAAAACAGCCTCATCACGTGGACTTCACGCTGGCAGCGGCACAAGATAACGTCGTGGCGATAAATTCAGCTCAGTCGAAGACAAAAGATCTATGTTACACAACCTATGCTTCGTGCATTGAAATTAGCTATTATGCACAGAGTGTTGAGGTTTGATAAGAAAGCCTCAAACTTCAAAGCGGAACTGAACCTAAAAATGACGCTTGGTTGATCATGGCATTGATAGAATGGTGACAGACACGGCATGAAAACTAGCACCTGAGCGTTTGTTTTAGAGCTAGACCTGACGGCAGAGAAATAGCCGTGTAGATCACTAAGTGGAGTTTGAAGCAGGCTTCAGCGTGAGCTCGTCCGTTTCATAAGTACACACCAGCTGGAGCAAAGCCCAAGGTACCCCTGCTGAGATATCTGGGTTTGTGCCTAGACAAAACCGTGTAAGGGCAAGTTCGCACAGGTGTGAGGCCTGAACCTGCATCAAACCTTTGGTTAGCGTATACATAGAAAAGGCAAAGAAAAGAAGAGGGATCCTAATCACGCATATTATCTCATGTTTGTAAGATCCGCTTCCAACACACTTTTCACAGTACAGTCATTCGAGCTCCCTATCAATCAAAATGCCTATTGAATCAAGATGGTCTACTCCGACGCCCCGAATATCTCTACCTAGCTGGGTCTTTGGAAGTACACAGCAGGGCCCGCGCAATGAAAAGATCGCTTTTGTGGATGCCGATGACCCGACGAATACTTTGGCGATTTGGGAGTTCGAGTTGTACTCGAAACGGCTGGCTGTAGGTCTCCGTCGTCTTGGCGTCACGCCGGGAGACCGAGTCCTGGTCTTCTCTGAGAATGGAATCTTTGTCCCATGTCTGTTCTTTGGCATCATTATGGCCGGTGCCATATATACAGGCGCGACTTCATCAAACACGGCTTTGGAACTCAGCTATCAGTTAGAAGATAGCGGCGCGAGAGTTCTCATTACCAGTACGAATCTTGTCAAAACCGCCGTTGAATCAGCACGCATCATCGGCCTGGAAAAGACTCATATCTTTCATCAAGATTCGCGAAGTCTCGACCACAACAATCTGTCTCATGATGGCGTACGCTCATGGACTGAGCTTCTTGGCCCCGCTCACGAGGCAGAAAGCTTCCAGTGGTTTCAACCGCCAAATCCTGCGACTGCGATATGTTGCCTAAACTACAGCTCTGGAACAACTGGCAGACCTAAAGGCGTCGAGGTGACACATTTCGCCTACGTTTCCAATGGTGAAGCGCACCTCCTACTTCATCGCCTTCAGCAAGAAGCTTGGCTCGGGTCTTACCGTGCTCGCGCGCTGTGCTTTCTCCCACTCAACCACGCTGCGGCACAGACAACATTTATTGCCAATTATCCCAAGATGGGCGTGGAGACCTATATCATGAGGCAGTATAACTTCAATGATATGCTCAGTCACATTGAGAAATACCAGATCACAGAGCTGATGACTGCACCACCAATTATCTCATCGCTCGTGGCGAACTCGGCACTGGTGGGTGATAGCCTCAGGAGCGTGAGAAATGTCATTTGCGGGACAGCGCCACTTGCTTTATCGCTGGAGCAAAGAGCAAACGCTCTCTTCAAAGATGATCGTGTCGTTATTCGCCAGGGCTGGGGTATGACAGAGTTGACTTGTCTGGGAACCATGAACGATCCTCGTCTAGCTGGCTCTCCGGGTTCTGTTGGTGAAACAGCACCAAATTCAGCTATCAAGCTGATGTGCGGGGCGACTGAGATTACGGAGGCCAACAAAGAGGGTGAACTCTGGTTTACCAGCCTGACACTCATGGCAGGATACTGGAAAAATCCTCAAGCAACTACAGAGACCATTATTGAACAGGGTGGCATACGATGGTTAAAGACGGGAGATATCGTCTTTCTAGACTCGTGGGGACCAGGAGCTAAAATCTACCTCGTGGATCGTTCCAAAGAGATTCTCAAGGTAAAGGGTTTCCAGGTTGCACCCGCTGAGCTCGAGGCGGTTCTTGCTACTCATCCTGATATCATCGACAGCGGTGTTGTTGGTATCAACAACCAGGGACATGAACTCCCAAGAGCATATATCGTGAGACGTCCTGGCGCATGTCTTACTGCTCGCGATATAATGAATTGGATGGAAAGTAAGGTTGCACGCTATAAGTGTCTCGACGGTGGCATAGTCTTTCTCGATGCCATCCCCCGAACTCAGGTCAGTGCAGTGAGACCACAATATATGTGCTATCAAACTAATGAGCTATTGCTGTGTACAGTCCGGGAAGATCCTCCGCCGAATTCTGCGCGATCGCGCCAAGGAAGAGACAAATGGGTTCATGCCAGTGAAGGCAAAACTGGCATAATACTTGGGTTTTAGCCATGATAGAAGACAGGTACTAAACTTAGGATAAGACAAAAGATTGACTCTATAGATTGAGAAATGCTAAGCTTCTCCCCTCTCTCGCTCATCTGGTGACTTTCGAAGCACAGATAACTCTTTGCGAGCCACTAATCCAAGCAGAGTATCCTTGCTACCACCAACACCAACCTAGGTAACGGTTCGGTTTACCGATCGAGGGCCCATTAGGTGCTCAACCTACAAGAAGCGGGATGCCACCACGTATCTGCTTGAATGTGACACCTTCCGAATATCTCGCACCCGTAATTTTTTGCTGCGCTTCCCTTGACGCTAATTCAAGCATCCGAGCGCTTTGCAATGTGGATAAGGCGAACTAAGTCGTAATTTTATGACTGCCGATGAAGTGGTTAGTCGTTGGAGCGATGAGCATGCGCCATTGTGTTACAATATGATTGGTGATCTCTGCTAGTTCCCTGCGGACATTTTGTCACTTACCCAACTCGACAGCGGGTGCAGCAGTAATGCTTAGTCTCTCTTGCTCATCTTCTCGTACTGGATGTCGGCAGAAATGAATGAAGTCACAAGAACCGGAATGCGGCCTTCGCTTCGTGTCTTGGGTCCCCAGTACGCACGGCCGTTATCATACTACGTAGTATGAGATGCTAAGGGTTTTCTTTATTGAAGCTGTGTAAAAGAAGCCGTCCGTGCTTTTCTCGGACCGATTGACATCTGACCCTGTCCCTAGCTGATCAGACAGAAACTTGTTTGATTCGAGAATAACCCTGGAAGCCATCTGTGCTTCTGAAATCTTGAGCCAAAGTTCGCTCCACATAAAGAAACTCTAGCTAGTCCGAAGCCGATGTTCCCTCCAACGGACAATTTCATCAGAAATCACTACATCCCAGGATCTCAATGAGTACCGGGTAAATGCCGAAAGCCGAAAGCTACGTCGTCCCGGGGCAATTGAGTGTCAATGAGGGCTTTTTCGTATGGATATATGCTCGCGAATCGTCCCGAAATCTCGCGTAAGCTTTCATTGCAACCACAATTCGTCGATCCGAGGAACTTTTGCCTCATGTTCGAGCTTTGATAGGTTAGACTTGCGACCGAGAGCTGATGAACACCATGCTGAATTCAGCACATCGGAGGGGCTCTGATTAGCTCGTAAAGATCCTTGTCAAACTCAAAAATCCGAGTACAACATCGCATAACGAAAAGCGGTTATGTGGTCTTTCACGGCCGTCAAGGTTGGTCTCCTAGAATAGAGAGCATGAAAAGTCACCACTTGAATGGTTACAGGCCGCTTGCTTGTTTTCAACATTTGTTTCTCGGAAGAAGGCCGTTAACTGTAAATTCCTGTGGGCTAGAAATATCAGCTCTGTATACTAAGTTGAAGCGCGGTCACCCCAACATTACGAACCAACTTCTCCCTGCCTTTTATCAATTGAAGTCTTCATCTCTCAGCATTTCTGAGAATACAATCACTTGACTCCCGCCTGCATCATGTCGATTGTACAGCCATCAAAGAACGATAAATATCCTCGTCTCAATGGACTGATCGCCGAGGCAAAGCAGAAGTCGCCGTTCTACAGCGATCTCTACCGAGATATGGCGGCTACTGGTCAACTTACCCTCAAAGAGGTCCCTTTGATCGATCATTCCAAGTACTGGGCGGCCTATCATGATTCTGAACGTTCGGTTATGACCTCTTGCCAGATAGACGGCGTTCTGATGAAAACTGGCGGTAAGCTGGAGAACATCTCAGAACTCATTATATGGCCGCGCC
Organism: Fusarium tupiense; assembly: GCA_013364945.1. NCBI lineage: Eukaryota > Fungi > Ascomycota > Sordariomycetes > Hypocreales > Nectriaceae > Fusarium > Fusarium tupiense. The sequence continues at coordinate 34,137 of JABEEO010000142.1, read as the reverse complement.
ACTAACAGGGCTTAATGTGCAGGCACTACTGGTATTCCCAAGTTTACTAGTTACTCTCAAATAGAGCTGCTTCGGACTGCATCCCTGCTGGCAGACGGACTTCTCCATGCGGGACTTCGGGCAGGTGATCGAGTCGCGAATCTCTTTTACGCAGGAGACCTCTACGGGTCTTTTCTCTTGCACATTTTGAGCGTAATCTCTCTGCCTATACCTGCCATTCAGATACCAATTGGAGGTTTGATGGCGCCGGATGTGACTGCCCAACTTCTGCGAACATGCCGCGCAACGGCAGTCCTCTCAACCATAACGTCACTGGTCCGTCTGGCCTCATATTGCCGCCCTAAAGAAGAAAGCTTTCTCTCTGTGACGGCTGTCATGTTTGGAGGCGAGCCAATGTTTGATGATCAAGTCGCTGCGGTGGCCTATCTGTTCCCCAATGCTACTATACGCAGCTGCATATATGGCTCCATCGATGCTGGTGTCGTGGCCGTGTCTGCTGGAAACCCAGATCCAGCAGAGCATATTGTACTCTCAGCAGCGGCCATAGTCGAGATCCTTGTCGACGAAGATGAAGCGACTGTCCCGACTGAACAACCAAATATTCCCGGAACACTGATTGTAACCAATTTGATCCGAGACCTGACACCTGTCATTCGTTATCCAACAGGGGATCGGGCGGAGTGGGTTGACAAGGCGGCTGGAATCTTTCGTCTTCTCGGACGGAGCAATCAGGCTGTCCGGTTAGGTCCTGTTTCTCTAGACATTTCACATCTACGTCAGCTTGCCAGAGCTGTTTTGAAGACTGTGGCTATAGAAGCTTTCCAGGTGGTAGTCACCCGTCAAGACTCGAAGGATGCTATGGAGATAATGATAAACACCGCCGAGCCCCCTCCTGCAGCATCTGAAGATGCCATAATTGAGATGTTGAATGAGCAGAGGCCTATGTTGAAGAAGCATATTGAGATGGGTCTGGTTGCTCCCGCTAAGGTTTGTTTCAAATCCATCTGCGATATGAAAGCAAACCCACGCAGCGGGAAATTACCTGAGATTATCGACTTGAGACTGAGCACTGCATAAACAGTCTATAGAGGGTAGAGTTTGTAGTTTATCAAGTGTACCTTTCCCGCTCGGACGCAGTAAGTGACTCTGGTCCTGAATTTGGGCATCTGGCTCTGGTGAGGAACAGAAGTGACATTTCACCGTCTCACTCTGATGTCATGCGTATCAGTAGAGTCACTTCAGATGCAGGTCATGCGGGTGGCTCCGCTGATAATTGTCCGATATGCTCTTTTCCTCCGCAAGTCTACACCTCTGGCTGATAGCCCCATGCTGAATTGTAGGGCGGCTTGTGTAAACGAAAACTGAGCCATACGGCACTTCGGCATTCAACTATGAAGCTATCTCAAGTGCCGGTATTACTCCGATGGTCTAACGGATAGTAGTGCCTCGCGCTAAGGCCCCGAGCCCGTAGTCAATGGCTATACGAGAAGAGCATAGGCCTAAAGTTCTACGATACAGGTGCTCCCATGTAGTCAATCTGTCATTCACCTATCAGAAAGTGCATAAGAAAATGTCTCAGAGGTAATACGTATGTTGGCTGACAGGGTGGTAGGATGAGAAAGAGCGATCCCCCTAAAATTGATCGATATTCCTCGACAGGCATCCCAGGGCCTACCGCCTACGTAGGGTAGGACAAGTATGCAACACTGGTGCCAAACTTTAAACTCCAGCCATGCATGTGATAAGTCAACTATGGCTGTCGATCTGGCAAGGGTCGTGCATAAACAGGCATCAACCCGCCTCGATGACCCCTAATACTGAGAGTAACTGGTGTGAGGGAATATCCTGTTAACTTAACATCAGACCAGTGGATACGAGAACTAGGGTGAAGAGAAAGCCGCATAAAAACGCGAAATTGGCAAGAGATAAGCAGGCGTAGCTAGGCTTTGGCCACGTCAACGCTTTCAAGTTTACCAAGGGCACGGGCATCTTTAGGCCGAGACATTTATTCAAAGCAAATCAAGCTTCATGCCGTAGCGCACGTAGGGCATAATTAGGAAGGTCCATTTCGTCATGCACTACTTGAACTTAGATTGCCCGGGCTGAACTCTTTCGGGAGCCGAGCATCATGTCCCCAGTCTTTTCGTGAAACGAAGCTTCTTAGTACACTATCTCATGATGCTACAAGGTCAAGATACCATCACTTGTGACTAACCCAATCGAGCCTGTCCTACATGTCACCAGTACCTTCGAATCGAAGCCGTATATAACACACACAGATATCATAGCTACTCAGTCGTATCGTTTGTATGTGACTACAGTTTCGTACAAATGCCTTAAAAATACACCTCTATCTTGTTGAATCACTGCATTCACAAATCTCCAAAATGTATCTTCTGCTTATTGCCTTGGCCATCGCCATCCTGAGTTACCTTCTAATTTCAACACTTCTCGGTATCTTTCGTGCTGTGCGTTCTCCGCTACAAAAGATTCCAGGGCCATGGTACGCGCCATTGACTACTTTCCATCTACGATATCTGTTTTCAACCGGTGAGATTTGGAAGCTTGTACAACGCAGTCACGCAAAGTATGGCCCGATATGTCGTCTTGGTCCAAGACACGTCTGGGTTTCCGACAAAGAGTCTCTGAAGCAAATCCTGTCAACCATCGACCTCCCCAAGGTTGCCATGTATGCCGAGATCTCTCGAGATCGAACGAGCCCTGGCCTCTTTGGTGAAATGTAAGTATAAAATTCCGGCCATCGCATGGTTATGATTCAAAGACTAATTGTTCTAATACTGCACAGTCGATTCCATCCCCATAAGCGCCTCAAGAGGTTCCTTTCTCCAGCGTTCACAGTGGGCTATGTTGATAATTTGGAGTCAGTCTTCAAGGGCGTAATGCGAGACCTTCTTCAAAATTACGTGGCACTTTTGGCTGAAAGTGCCCCGACTGCAGATACAGTACAGACTGATCTCATGGATGACCTTCACAAAGCTGCGCTTGATATGTACGTCCGAAACACGACAATGGAATTCCGCATCGGTATGTCTTGATGCTAACAGCCGCGATAGCATGGGAGAAAGTTCATTTAGCAAGGGCTTCGGTCAGATTAAACCCAACGAAGCTTCTGGCGACAGGCAGATGGATGAGACATGGAAGTCCATTCCGAGAGCCATTTTTGATGGTCTCGCAGACAGATACAAGGTACGATTCCATGCACCGTTACGAATGCATTGCTAATAAGTTATGCTTCACCAGTACGTCTACGTCAAGAGATTTCTACGACGGATCGGATTCAATGTCGAGTTTGATTGGCCCAAGCAAATGATTATGGTAAAGCAGAGTTCTACTACTAATTTGGGTGTCGCTAACATTCAAAGGCTATCGACTCGATCGTTCGTCAGCGCTCAGATGAGAAAAAGCACTCACCGGATCTTCTTCAGCATCTCATTGAAAACGGTAAAAGGCCCGATAATGAACAAACAATGAACTCGCGTGACATTCTGGACCAGATGTCCGAAATCCTTCTCGCTGGGTCAGAAACGACTTCTGGTACCATTGCCTGTTTGTTCCTGGAGCTTGCACGTAATCCTCGAGTCCGTGCTAAGCTGCTCGCATCCCTCCCTACCATCAGCCATGATGACGTTGACGATATCATTGTTAGCAAGACTGTTCGTGATTCAGCAGACTACCAGTATCTGGAAGCTTGTATTAAGGAAAACCTTCGGCTGCATCCTATTGCATCTGAGATGGGTCGCCGTACTGGTGACCAGTGGATCAACTTGATGGGATACGACTTGCCTCCGCGCACGGTAGTCTCTGCCTCATATCGAGATCTTCATCGCAACGAAGATTACTGGCCAGATGCTTTGAGCTTCATTCCTGAGAGATGGCTCCCTGACAAGGAGAGAGGCGACTACCCTGCAGCTGAGTATGTCGTCGCAACGCCTATTTAGATAGAGCTCATGCTGACCTCGTCTTGTAGTACAACCGCATACTTTCCTTTCTCTGCCGGAAGACACTCCTGCATCGGTATCAAGTGAGTCTTCTTGCCTTGGCAATTTCGAAAGCCATCTGCTGTCGTACTGACTCTTAACCCCTTCACAGCTTTGCCTGGGCAGAGATGAGGATGATTGCTGCCAATCTTCTCACGAGATATGACCTCACAGAGGTGCCAGGACAAATAGTTGACTTCCGCCAGTTTATTACCATGCAATTCCATACAGGCCACTGGAATGTGATTCTGCAGAAGCGGAAGTAATTGGACTTAGCTTTTGCCGCCTTTAACGTTAGGAGTGAAAGTGCACTGATTTAAGTGCATTGATAGAGTCGTTCGCTATGTCTTTAGTCAAAAAGTGCTTAGGCCACAATTTTCACACGGCCGATTTGCCCGCACACAGCTGGTTCAGACACCACACATCACAAAAATGGTAACGAGTAACTAAAGGGTATGACAACAGTCGTCTGTCTTGGAAGGTCAAGTCACAGGAAACAAGCCCTTGACACAACCGAGCTCTTGTCAGTGAAAACTGTAGCTCATCCCCTGGGCGATGACTGTGGAGATCTGCATGATAGGTTTCTTTATACACTTGAACTACATTAAACAGAAAATACGCCAGATACTTCCTCATGCACCTCATCCTATCAGTATAGAACTTTCGTCAAGTTTCAATGTGTCCCAAGCCCACCCTAGAACCAATCAACCTGAAAGCGTACCACTCAACTTCCAGTAAACAGCATAGTTGAACCCCTGAGCATCATAGAAAGGACCCAACTCGACAGCCTTCCCACCAGAAGTAGCTCCAAATGTCAAACCAGTGTTACTCTTTCGCTTGATACTTGCCAAATCGATCGTAGGGTTGCCGTTCAGGGTAGACTCCCCATAGTTACCAGCCAAAATGACTGGCCCAAAAGCAATCGCACCCAAGGTCTGGTCATCGTTGGCAGCAACGGTGTGAAGGCCCATTGGGAGATGGACCGTGACGGTATCTCCCGACTTCCACTGTCTCTTGATCAGAGCGTACTTGCCAGACTGAATGGTCACATTCGCAGCTTGGCCGTTAACCTTAATGGAGGCTTTAGAGGTCCAAGATGGAATGCGGACTGCGAGGGTCCATTCACTACTATCACCGGAGATTTTGAATGTTGACGTATCGCTTTCAGGGAAGTCAGTCGTCTGAGTGACAGAAACCTTTTTCTGAGACCAATTGAGCTTCGAAGGAGTGAATAGGTTGACGTAGAGCGTATCAGAAGTGTGAAAGTAGATCGAGTCCATGAGTTTGGTGTTGGTCTCGACTCCTGTACCCTGACAGCACCAGAAGGAGTTGTAATCAGTGCTCCAGGTACCGCCACCCCAAGCAGGGCCAACTCCGCGGCGTCCACCAGCCTTGAGAGGTGTGAAATACGTGACATGTCCATGGTCACTGCTAGGGTTCTGCTGACCAAGCAAGTGGTTTAGCAGGGCCTTCTCGTAGAAGTCAAAGTATGAAGCGTCAGTTGGGTTCAAGGCCCAAAGCTCGCGAGTGAGTTTCAGCATGTTGTAGCTATTGCAAGCTTCGCAAGTATCGTCGGTAAGGAACCCGGCAATAGCATCGGGAGCTCGGAAGTGCTCGGCCTGACTATTTCCACCAATGGCGTAGGTATGCTTGTTTACGACAATATTCCAGGCGTTTTGACCAATTTCGAGGTACTTCTTATCACCGCCGACCTTGTACTCACGAAGAGCACCAATCCACTTGGGAAGTTGAGTGTTGGCGTGAAGACCGGAGAGTTTGTCGACGTTCTGTTGTAGGGGGTCGAAGATGACAGCATGGTCGAAGCGCTGGGCGACCTTGAGCCACTTTGCATCTTTGGTATAAAACGCGATATCGGCGAGGACCTCATTCATTCCACCAAACTCAGTCTGCAGCATGCTCTGCATCTGGTTGTAGCTCAGCTTCGAGGTGCGAGTGTCAACCCAACTGGCAAGTGACAGCATGGTGTCTTTAGCAGTCTGATCACCCATACGGCGATAAACATCTAGCAGTCCCGCAAGAGTCTTGTGAATGGCGTAGTACGGAACGTTTCCGTTGCTCAGCGTGCGGTCCTCGACTTTAGAGATGTCACTCTCGGGAAAGCCAGAGAGATATCCTTTGGTGAAGCCAGCTTTTGCGTTGTTGGCTTGGCATTTGGCGAGCTCCTGTACAAAGTATGTAGCTCGCGAGCCACATTCTTTGACTCCTGCGGAAGCATAACACTGTGTCCAGGCTGAAAGAAAATGACCTTGGACATGGCTTCGGAAGGGAAAGTCGGGAGCATCCCAGCCGCCATTAGTCTGTGCACCCTTTGTATCGAGGCCGTGATTCTTGCGGAAAACATAGAGTAGACGATCGGGGTCAATTGAGAGAAGATAGTTCAATGTTCGGTTCTGGTTATCCATCCATCTACTATCAGTGAGGGAGACCTGAGTCAAGTCGAACGCATCAGCCACGTCGTTGACAGCTTGGCCGCTAACAGGAAGACTAAGGGACGCAAGGCCCAAAAAGAGGGCTGAGGCTTTAACCACGACCATGATGAATCTGGTTCTCGTTGATCGGTTAGCTTGATGAGGCGGATGTTACGCCGGATCAACAGCTGTTTATATATCCATGGCATCGATCGATACCAATAAGGCCTGGAATCAGAAAAGTCTTTAATTACCCCATATCACCAGTTGGACTGGGTCTGAGCTCTTATCGTCATTGGAGCGCCAAGTTTGATGTTACATCTGCAGATCCGGGGGACCTTCCATACGGCATTTAGCCGATGCTTTGACTGATGATCTGCCATGAGATTTCTGTTCCACAAATAAGAAACAAGAAACACCTGCTTGTGATTAATTGGATCAAATACGCGCACCAATGCTGCGTCATGGCAGTGATCTACATGAAGCGACCCGTACCGTAAGCTTTGGTGAACATGCGATGCCAAGTCTCAAATAGAGTTGCGCGCCAATGCTTCATGATCCGGTTCGCAAGCTGGACACTTGTTGGTTATGGTGCAGAGCTTAGACATTATGCTTAGTTTAGACTACCGCGCCAATGTAGGTTGAATGTGAGACGAAGCTTGTCCTATGTCAGGAAATGCAGATGCGGAGAAGGGAGATCCGATCTATATGTGGAAGGTCAGTAAAGAATGCCCTGTTGCTCGTGAGGGGCTTAAGGTCGCATCGCGGTGGGAGCAATTGTCGTTCCCGGTGGGAAGCGACTCAAATCCCGGTGGATATGCCGAGTGGCCCAGGCCAAGACGTTCTCTCAGAGACAAGGGCATGGAAATGATATAAGAGAACCAATTATACTCTGCTCTATTCAGTTGTGTCTATGCGAAGTAACTCTGGCGGCGGGACAACTAGCTATTGCAAGATTACTGAGGCTGCGTCTTCACCGTCCAGTCCTCATCCTTACCCATGTCATTGGATGCGGAGTCTTCTACCAAAGCCTCCACCACGGTCGAGTCTCCGAATTTCGCATTGATCTCTTCCAGTTCTAAGCCCTTCGTCTCCACAAAGGTGAAATAGGCAATGATAAGAAAGATAAAGTCCCATGAAGCATTGATGAAGTAGAACTTCCATCCCAGATCAGCCATCGCGTAAGCCATGGCAAAGGAGGCAAGAAGACTAGATTATGTTGTTAGTAGAGTTTGAAACACAAGAGATGTATCTGTCGTACCCAGCACTGGAGTCAAGCATGCGGAAGATAGCAATGCCTGTAGCGCGTAGCTTGAATGGCGATACCTCAGTTGGGTACAAGCTCGTCATTGGCGTGATCGAAAAGGCGTAGAAGCCCTGGAAGAGGAAAATGACGCCAATAGTTCCATACATGGCGGAATTGTTGGTGCTTTCGCCAAAGCCTGTAGACTTTTGGTTAGCAAGCGCCATCAGACTGAACACACACCAAAACCTACGCTTGATGAGACCGCCGATGAGTAAGAGGGTAACGGTCATGCCGCCAACACCGATGAAGGTCTGTAATCTGCGCCCTAGGATGTCCAGCATGAAACTACCGAGCACAGCGACCGCGAATGACCAGCAGTTAATGATGACCTGGATCTGTGTTTGAGTTGTCGTGTTGGTTATGCCGGCCTGGTTGAGGATCTTGGTCAGGTAGAAGCTGCAATTGTCAGGCTGGTGGAACGAGCACCGTCACAATGGTATGACTTACGATATGATGAAGTTACCAAACAAGTTGATCATGGGTCCAAAGCTGCACAGAATGGCCAGTCTGCGCCTGTTGGGCCCACTGGAAATCATCTCTCTCCAAGGGTTGCGAGGATATTCTTGTGCTTCGCGCAAGATTGTGCTCCTGATTTCTTCCAGCTGCTCACTTCCCCTCTGAAGGTCAGTCTTGTCCTTCCCCTGCATAATGATCAGAACTTCCAGTGCTTCTTCGTTGCGATCCTTAGAGATCAACCATCGTGGAGACTCTGGCACGAATGGAACAATCATGACAGCTAACAAGCTGGGAACAAACTGGAGAAGAGAAGGTAGTCGCCAAGCCCATGTGCTTTGTATGTTTTGACTTCCATAGTTGATGATTGCCGAGGCCAGACTACCAACGTAATAGCACGAGAAGAACAAACCAAGAACGCGGGCTCGTCGACGCGGAGGGAGCAGCTCGCCAAGAAGAGTTGGTGCGGCGCCGTTGCTGATAGCTGAACCAACGCCTACCAAGAAACGGGCGATCACGAACATGGGTATATTTTGGGCAGCAGCCTGTAAGACAATGCCGATTGTCGTTACGATCGATGCGATGTAGATTGCGCGTCGGCGGCCGAAGTGATCAGGAATAGGGCCCATGAGAAAGGCACCGAAGATGCTGCCCATCCAATTGGCCGCGTTGTTGAGACCTTCAGTGGCCGTGTTCAAGTGGAAGTATTCGGAGTAGGAGGGCAAGATCAACAGGCCATTCATGACGGATGAGTCGTAACCCAGTGTCTGTATGTTGTTAGCTGACTCTGCGAGGGGAAGGGATCCGTACGTACAGCCGAGTTCACGATAGTCACTGCCAGAAGGAGAGGCATGAGGATCTTGTGATCTGCAGGCACGAGCCTCGAGACATGCTTTCGTTCGAATGCCATGATTGAGATGGTCGCCGTTGAATGATGAACCGAACCAGGAGTTTGGTTTTTCTTCATGGCGGGTTACAGGACGCATCTTATATCTTGTAACAAAAACGTTTACTATCATTGGCTTATCAAGTCTGGGGAAGACAGAACCCAGGGAATTGGTCATATCAGGCCTGCAACTCCCCGCATCGGATCTAGATCCTGGGGAGATAACGATTTGATTGAGTTCTGACCAATAGCTTCACAGTCTGAGCCGAAGTCGGTCGAGCTCGGCCGAGCTCACCCACTAGCGAGTAGCTCGTCAATCAAGCAACTGAAAGTCAGAGACACGAGATAGAACTAAGAGATAAAAGGATAGGACATCACCGAACCGTGAATTTTAACCTCTTTCAATCACAGGACTTATAAAAATGCCTGGCCCTATCCGACAGTGGCCCGCGTGGCCTGAGTACACCTCAGAGACTGCAACGCCCTCCAAAGACCCTGAGTTCCTAGAGATCAAGAAAGCGATCATCAGCGAGTATGGCGCTGAGGCACTTCAACACAGCTGGATAAAGGTCTGCAAGGAACTCGAAAACATCACTGATGAGATTATCGAGGAGGGAAACACTATCGTCCCTGTCTTCGACACTCAACAGATTATCGAAAATGGCTTCTCACCAGAGCAAGAGGCTGAGATCAAGAGGATCGGCTCGTTCGTCTGTCGCAACACCGTTCCCCAGAAAGAAGCGACAACACTTTACTCTGATCTCAAGACTTATGTCGCGGATAACAAAGGCTCCATCCAGGCATGGCCCAAGGAAAGCCCATCAATGCTGGTTTTGTACAACTCACCAACGCAAAATACGCTTCGCTCTCATCCAAATCACCTGAAGTTGCAGCGAAAGCTGAATGAACTTTGGAAGTATTCTGCCGAAGATACTTCACCCGACCCCCTCGTCTATCTTGATGGAATTCGCGATCGTGCGCCAGGCCAACCTTTTCTTGGGTTGGGTCCCCATATCGACGCCGGAAGTTTGTGTCGCTGGGCTGACCCAACTTACCGGAAAGTCTACGACGAGATCTTTTCCGGTAGACCAGAAGATCATGATGCTTATGATCTGGAAGCGAGAAAGAACGCCGACCAAGAGCTTTACAAGGGCCTTGCTCACTCTACGGTGTTGCGCACATTCCAGGGATGGACTGCGTTGACACCAACGGCAGCAAGAGAGGGGACCATTATGGTATACCCTGATGTCAAGAGTGTAATCGCATACCTGCTTCTGCGACCCTTCTTCAGTCCACCGAAGGATCCTGATCAGATAATGAACGCTGAGAAATGGACGTTTGACGACTCCACGGGTTGGTTCCCAGGAACCATGAAGCCAGAAAGTCAGCGCTTAAGTCGGTCATCCCATCCTCATCTTAGGCTCGAAGAGTGCCTTATTCATATGCCAGAGGTACAACCTGGCGATACAGTCTGGTGGCATTGCGATGTAAGTTGATCCGTTCTCATCATCTCCATCCCAATGTCTGACAAAAGTTACTTCCAGGTTTGTCATGCTGTTGACACTGAGCATCTTGGAAAGAACAACGCGTCAGTGGCCTTTATAGCTGCATGCCCTACAACGCCGGCGAATGAAGCCTATGTCAAAGATCAGCTTCTTGCTACACTAGAAGGACGGCCTTCTGCCGATTACGCCGATGGGAATGACCTGGATGAGAGTACACTGAAAGGATATGTGGGCCTTGATGGTCTGAATGATGAGGCGCGTAAGGCTTTCGGATTCCACCTATTGTAAATATCCGGCATGCTCTCGACGTCTCGGAAGACTGTATATTTTATTTGGTGTGAGAAATAAACTATTCAGACAGGCTAAGCTCATAATAGCCTGCCCTTGGTTCCGTGATATTAAATCCTTTTGTGACATTGGACTCTATTCTCAAGATAACTTGCTTCAGTGTAATCAAAAAAGACCGTAATACACAGTAATTATATTATTCAGAGACACGTTGTGTTTGTAATGAATTGGTCATCACTGCGTGGATGGTGGGGGAGAGTGATGTATGGCTGATCTCATTATGCCGCTCGTCACGAAGAGCGCCAGCATATAAAGTAAGCTATAAGCAAGCTAAGCAAGCCACTCTAGTCTATATAAGAACCCTACGAACGCTTCAATTCCAAGATACAAGAAATTTAGCTCAAGATAACCACACAACATGTCTACTGCTATTGTTGTTGGAGCTACAGGTCGGTGATTGTCCCAGAATCATTGCTGCATGTCTCACAGTCGCCATAGGTATTCTGGGCCGAGAAATCGTTCATCGGCTTGGCCAGAACCCACAAAAATGGAGCAAAGTCTACTCCCTCTCGCGATCACAGAAAGAAGAGTTCCCCTCCAATGTTGAGCATAGACACATCGACCTCACTGGGAACGCCGATGAGGTAGCCAAGAATCTGCAGGGTATCACGGCTGAATACGTCTTCTTTGCCGCTTACCTCGAGGAGGCAGATGAACAGAAGAACTGGGATGTCAATGGCGATATGTTACAAGCCTTCCTGGATGCTCTCGTGAAGAGCGGCATTGACAAGAAACTCAAGAGATTCTTACTGGTGACGGGCGCGAAGCAGTACGGTGTCCATCTCGGACCTGTCAAGAATCCTATGCTTGAGTCCGATCCTTGGCAGACTGACCAGTCAATCTTTCCGCCCAACTTCTACTACCGTCAACAGGATATTCTGAAGAAATTTTGCGACCAGTCAAATGGTCGTATCAGCTGGAATGTCACTTACCCCAATGATGTCATTGGCTATGCGCGAGGAAACTTTATGAACCTGGCTACGGCAGTCGGCATTTACGCGGCAACCAGCAAAGAGCTTGGTCAGGATCTTATCTTCCCTGGTTCGGAGAGGTTCTACACTGGATTCGACTGTTTCACAAGCGCCGAGCTTCATGCAAAGTTTTGTGAGTGGGCCGTGCTTGAACCTTCGGCTGCAAATGAAGCTTTCAACGTCGTCAATGGTGATGTTGAGAGCTGGCAGAACCTATGGCCTAAAGTCGCAGAACGATTTGGAACCAAGGTCGATGCCGGTCAATTCCAGAAGTCTCACCAGTTGAGCTCATCTACTGATCTAAACCTCGTTCCTCCAATTAGCTTGCACGAGGAGAAGTCGGGACTCAAAGGTATCACCAAACTAGGGAAGATGGAGCAGACGATCGATTTGACGAAATGGAGTCAGGAGTCAGAGGTCAAGGAAGCCTGGAAGAAACTCGCTAAGCGAGAGGGCTTGGATGAAAAGGCATTGGAAGGGGCTACGTGGGGATTCCTCGGTTTTGTTCTGGGTAGGAATTATGATCTCGTCATCAGTATGAGTAAGGCGCGAAAGCTTGGTTGGACTGGGTAAGTTGAATACCGTTCAGAAATGCTGAGTCTCGCTAACATCGAATAAGGTATGAGGATAGTTGGGAGAGCCTGAGCAAGGTTTTTGATACCCTGAAAGATGTCAAAGTTCTTCCCTGAGCTTGTGACCTATGGCGAGTTGCAGGTCAAACCGCCTGTTACCTATAACGAGATGGATAGCTCAGAAAATCTCTAACCTTAAATACATTCATGTAGCGGCTCCAATTATACTTTTCCTCAAGACTCGAGCAGCATACCGAGCTAGTAGGTTATGTGACTCAACAGCGTCTAGCAAGACAAGCCCAGCTTCAATAGCATCGAGATACTCTCGGTTATCCTCGGAGTTGGTGCTTTGGCATTCCCTCAATAGAAACATGGCAGAAGAGTAAATATGATACGACAGCGCCCTTCAGAATCAGTATCCTGCAAGTAAGCGTATGGGCGGGGTTGTCTTACCACTGCTTTCTGGTTGATGCTGGCTGATCCCAGCTTCGATTGATCCAAATTAGGCTCATGGCAGATGTGACGCTAACTGTTCGTGCCCAGTGATAGTCTTCGGGAGATGATAGCCACTGCTTTTGAAGAACGCGGTTGATGTGCATGCGCAGATGCAGGAGGACCAGAGTCAAGTCGTAGCGTTGCCACTTGATCCACGGTTGGGTACTCTCAAGAGCATGGATCTCTGCGTCGGTGACCGCATCACTCTCGGGCTGCAAGTGGCTTGGTAACGAGTCAATGATGCTCGCTAGTCCCTCGTCAGCGGCTTTGACGATGTCGATTGCATTTTTCAACGACTTGACACCATATTTCAGTGCTATTCGAAACCTACATATGACTCGAGATGTTCGAGCCATGAAGATGTGATAGTGGACGGGGTCCACGAGCGTATCCTGTGCCTCGTGGTGGGAGACGGAGGGTAGGGGAATGCTAAAGTCAGATTCGTCTATAACTGGAGACTCATGCGTCAAGTTCAACCTGAGGTTGATTAGCGTTGGAGTGATATCGATATCTTGAAATCTTACCATTCGCAGATAACCAGTGTCCACCACAAACGGCGCTCTGCTTCAAGGCTTAGATACTTTTCCTTGCGTTTGCCATCATCCTGTGCTAAGCGGAGAGTTTGTGCAATTCGGATTGCCGACACTCGGAAGTGATGCCCCATCTCCGAATCCCCACGGTTATTGAAGGCCATGCATAGGACAGCTATTGCTTGTACGCTGAGCACGTTGGGCACTCGCAGGAAGTCTGCCTTGTGAAGACAGAAAATGGCTGCCTCGTACCAATTTTGAGACACTTGTTCTATGGTAACTCCTGGGGAGAGTGGCAGGCTTTGAGCTTCGTCGTCTTCCATCATCAAAAGGGACGTCTTTGCCACTCGTCAGTCCCAACTTCTACTAAAGAGTCTCGACTGATTATTGCGTGACTTACACTGAGAACACTAAAGTAGACAGCGAGCCATGACACGTCAGCTTCATGAAGTGAAAGGCCTGCCTCTAAATCTCCTGCGAACCTATCGCATTCGTCCTTGAACTGAGGATATTCCAGAGCATAATGAACCCAGGAATCCCATGTCATATCAAACTCTATCAGCTTCCTGCTGCACTCTACGCTTGGCAGGATGATATCCGCCCAGTCTGACACACAGGAGCCGCTAGTATGAGACTCCAAAGCCAGGCTTTCCCATAAGCCATCAGCAAGCTCACCTGGAGTATACTCGAGATCATCTATTGAATTGCTGGATAAATGGGATTGCGGTAGTATATTGCTTTGGCGACGCTCTTGCTGCGCCTTTAGTGTAGTGATCTCCTGTCGCAAGCGATCATTTTCTTCCTTGAGCTCTTGATATGTTGGAGTGTCGGAGCCGTCTTGCCATCTGTTTTCTCATCAGCCTCAATTCCAGAGATAAGACCAGGATGATTCACAGACGTGGTCACCTGGCCCCGAATGAAGACCATTTCCCTGACACATGATTCAGCCTGGCCACGCTTGATGCATCGTGAACAAGGAACCGATTTATCGCATTTGACTTTGCGAGATGAGCATGATAGGCAGCTCCGCGGCGCTCGCTGCGTGGATCGAAGAGCAGTTGCATCACTTGGACGATGTTCCATACTGACTCACTCAACGGTATTACAAAGGCGAGGTGTTGAAGGATGTGAGGGGCGCCCTGATCTCAAACTCAACCGAGCTGACCCGATAATCGCCTGCGTTGTGATTGGTTGGGTATACGCGGAGGTAACGCTTATCGGAGCTGTCCCACGGTATTTGAACTTCTCGATGTAAGCATATCAAGGTCAACCAACACTCCTCTCTATTTCCCTTTACTGCGTGAATAGGGTCTTGTCTCAATTTTTCAAGATGCCATCTATCGTTGTTTTTCGTGGTGCAGCCATTCACTCTCTTGACCTTCAAACTCTGGAGTTTGTCGACGATGCAACCCTCGTCATCCGCGACGGCGTCATTACAGGATTTTGGAAGAGCCCTGCTGATGTCCCCAAAGATGCGTTTCCCTCAGATGCCAAAATTTACAATCTCCCCCATGGCGAATTTCTGATCCCAGGATTCGTCGACACTCATAATCACGCCCCTCAATGGCCGATGCGGGGTCTTGGCCAGGGCCTTCACATCCTCGATTGGCTCGACCAAGTGACGTTCCCCTTTGAAGCGCGCTTCTCTGATCCAGAGTACGCGAGAAAGATGTATGAACATACCGTTCAGGACTTTCTGCGACAGGGAATCACGACTGCTTCGTACTATGGCTCTCGACACGCTGAAGCGACGCGCACCCTCGCAGACATTTGCCACGCCCAAGGCCAGCGCGCGTTTGTCGGAAAATGTAACATGGACAGAAATGCACCAGATTATCTTCGTGAGCAAAGCGCAGAGGACTCTCTTCGCGAGACCAAGGAGTGCATTGCTCATATTCGTGCCTTAAACCCCGCCGGAGAAGGTGAAGAAGGATTAGTGAAGCCAGTTGTTACACCAAGATTCGCAATCTGCTGCACTGACGAGCTTCTTCGTGGCCTTGGAGACATGGTACAGGCAGACGATTCTCTGGCCATGCAAACTCATTTCAACGAAGCTCAGCAAGAGATCGACTTCACCAAGGAGCTCTTCCCGCAGTTCAAAGGCAGCGAGGCCGATTTGTACGAGAGTTACGGCCTTCTCAACAAGCGCAGTATCCTTGCTCACTGCACCATCATGACCGACTACGAAAAGGAGCGTCTTGGGGCGTTGAACTGTGGTATAGCTCACTGTCCTATTGCCAACATGACAGTCGGCGGTGGTTTCATGGTAGCACCTATGCGTGATTTCCTCCGTCGCGGGATTAAATGCGGTCTTGGTACGGATAGTGGAGGGGGCTGGGCATCTCAGATGCTGGCAGTCATCAGACAAGCGATGATAGCTTCAAATGCCCGAGAGGTTATGTCCAAAGGCGAAGACAAGGCTCTTTTACTTGAAGAAGTATTCTACCTGGCGACTATGGGGGGCGCTAAGGTCTTGTGTCTCGAAGACAAGATCGGGAACTTTGAAGTTGGTAAAGAGTTTGATGCCATTTGGGTGGCTACAACAACAGGATTGCAGTCTGCTATGACTCCTAGAGAGGAGGAAGATTCGCTGAGGGGTTTGTTTGAGAAGTATGTCATGACAGGCGATGATAGGAATGTGGCACAGGTTTTTGTTAAGGGTCGACGAGTTGAGGGGAGCCGAGAATATAACTAGCTTTGGCAGGCCTTAGAGCCTTCCTCGGGTAACAGGGGGTTTGGGCGCATATAGTGGCCTGGCAATTAACAACTTTTCACATCGACTCTGCTTTAACAAGTCATCACTATCGCTTCTACTCCAAGACCGCCTTCAGCTTGATCTTTGTCCTATGTACCTATCACGCGAAATGTATGATTTGCAGCCACGACCTACGGGCTGTGGCTGAGAGCTTAAATCAGCAGATAGAACTTAGTAATTTTAGAATGAAGCACGACTATCGTAGACCTAAGCGTGCTGCCCTCTCACGTTCCGCGTCCAAACATGGTCGGCAAGGCCGACGCGAGTTCTTCTCTTCCCATCCCAATGATATATTGCACTGTTCTGTTCCTTTGTCAGGGCAAGACCTTTCTTGATGTTGCCACGAGATGAGGTGACCACAAGTTCCCCAATATCGCACCATTATGGTTTTGCACATTTTAGTTCAGATCCAATGATGACAGCCTTTGTCGTTGTTTATTCTGTTATAAGCTCGATGTGTGCGAGATCTCTTTTCGTAATGTTGGAAATGCTGAGAAGAGAGGTCTGAGGGGAGCTTTTTATACGTGGAGTGGCTTTCTGAATCAAGATATATTATCGTTGTATCTAAGTCACAGATCCTCCTATGAACGTAGGAATAATGACCCCAAACTTAACGTATGTGCATCATGCTGATTGCATGGCAGTCTATGCCCAATTCGCCTTCCTCTATAGGCGTGTGGCCTTTTTTCTCTCCTCTTCCTCCGCCAGCCTTTTGGCTTCTTCACAAGGGAAACAGTCTGCGTCCGCCGATCTGCTCGGATTCAGTTCGAGGCCAGCACAGCCTCCACTGTCCTTACTATCACAGTGTAAACTCTGGACCTCATGGGTAATTTCGAGCATTTGCCAATGACATGTGTGATGATGGTGATGCACATGTTGAGGTTGTTTGCAATTGCAGCAGTCAAGTGATTGTTTAATTACGCGCGTCAAGTCAATGAATTACAACTTCGGTTTCGCTTATATCTAGACAGACAGTCATGCTCAGGCATACCAGTTTATAGATAGTACAGGTCACTGAATCACAGAAAATGAGAGTGGTGAGCTTACACAAGACAATGATGGGCAAAAGAAAGGACTGCAAGATGGATCTTGATTGGTCAAACGACGAACTGAATACCTACTAGGCCGTATCCGGTTAGCCTCTACTGTGCTCAATTAAGTTCACTCGGGCTATCATCAATCCCCGCTTCTCGGCAGATTCTCATCCCTTTTTCTTCAACAAAACCTCTTCATCACGAAAAGGACAGCAAATATGGAAGGACAACGGGAGCTGGATCGGCTACCGCCAGAGATATTCTCGCTAATTCTACGCAAGCTCGAGCCACGCCAAATCAAGCCCCTCATGCAGACGAGTAAGACCGTTAACGCAATGGCCAAGCCCATGTTTTACAGGAAAATAATATTCTCCAGAGACAGACATTTCAGAAGGTTTCTGAGAGTCGCGAAAGGAGATCCCAGAATCCTGAACATGATCCATCACTTGGATGTCAAAAACGTTGATGCTCGATATTTCTGGCTGCTCCTCTGTCTTGACCTTCGCAACATCGAGAGCGCCACTCTGAATAATGGGGAGACCATGATCTTTGGAGCCCGTGACGGGCTCGCTGATTTTGAAAACATGGCCTCGCTTCTGGCCGGACGTATAACTCCCAAACCTAGACTGAAGACTGGTAATTTTGTCAATAATCACAAGAATGATAGGGGCTAATAGTGCATATAGTATCTTATGATATCAGGGGCCCTGACCCGCGAATTTTGTCGTTGGATGAGATTAAACTATTCCGCTACCCCAGCCTTACATCTCTGCGCCTCCATAACGTCACACTCGATCGTTATGCCCCTGATCTAGTTCAGCCACTTCCGTTGGAGAATCTAGAGTCCCTCCACCTAGAAGTTTACAACTATTCAGATAAAATTCTGGAAAGGCTCTTGCGGAATGCAAAGAAACTCAAGCGCTTCGAGTTTCACCACCCTATGGAGGAACTCGATCGAGATATACCAAACTTTCCACGACTTCTAAGACCGTGCCAGGAGAGTATCAAGATCATAGAGCTTTACTGGGACTGTCACCGACCGGCCTTCGAAAACAAGCCCATGAAATTTGCCAATTTCACATCTCTTCAATATATCGCCGCCCCACCAAGAGTTCTGTTTGGGGCTTATCCCTACGAACGCGATATTGAGTGGTTGCCCAGGCTCAGAGAGCACCTGCCGCCAAGCTTGAAGGTGCTGTTCTTGCAAGAGATTGAAATATATGAAAGGACCCCGCTATTGGCCCCAGGTCAAGAACTTACTGACGACTATGACCCCTGGTGGTTTTTAATGCCTGCCGACTACGATATGGTTAAAACTCTCCTCGACTATGAGGCATTGTTTCCAGCGCTTTCTCTTATTGCGTGGACGTCGCCAGTTGACACACAACCGCCGTGGCGACTTGACGAACCTGCTGGCAAAATCGGTATCGAACTTAAGTGCGCAAAGACGAGGATGCAGTTGGAACCAGACGAAGAGTGGCTTGATGAGCTGGAAAGATACCCAGCGACTGTGTACTCAGATACGGGTTCGGAGTATTCGGAGGCTGACTCGGAGGAGGCTTCGGAGACTGGTCAGGAGGAGACTTCAGAGGAAAAGCCCTGAGAGCAAGGTGATGATGACATTGCCCATTGTTATGACTTCTATCATGCTTAGTACATATCTTTCACAGCATGCCATTTACAGTATATATATCTTGATATGCCAATGTCATTAAAGTTTCTATTTTCATTACTTGGTATCAACATTAAAGTCTTATCTATGAGCATCTATGCTTCTTTGTACCGTTCTCGTATAGTCCTTTTCCGCACTGCGTAATGAAGGGTTAGAGCTCGCAGTTGTATCTGGGTATCTTGGGTCTCTCTCCGCCGAGTCATCAACTTCGACCACCACTGATGTCACGGTATCCATCTGAATAGCCGGCCCTCTCAGAGACTCTTGGCTGATGGTGCGTGTCATTCCCTTTCTGCTTCTGTTCTCTGAACCGCTTGCCCTAGCAGGCCACGACCACCATCCTCCAGCGACGTTCTCGTCTGCTTGTTGGCCTCCTTGGATCGAGATGGTGTTACCGAATCGACGAGTAGGTGTTTTGAGGAAGGCGAAGGTGCTCAGGCCAACATCGTCTGACGAGATGTCATGCTTTGAGGCGAAGACGATAGTGTTTCTGGTTGTGCCAAACAGCAGGCAATCGAAGGAACCGTTAGATGCGATCATGGCGCCCGCGAAGCAGAAGTAGCCGTTGGGTACTTTCGCGCCAGCCATCGTCGCAATACGGCCAGCCGCAAGAGGAAGGGTACACATGACATAGATGACGGGGTAGATCAGGAAGGCAGGGTTGCGGCTGAGTTGGAGTTGCATTGTATCGGCCTGGCTTGGTGATCCCGACGACTCATATCGGGCTTGACGACGAAGATGGAAGAAGATGATGAGGTACAAGACAGATGTTGTACCGAGGCCGAGGAAGATGTACAAGTAATGTGTGAAGAGTCGAAGGTTCTCGTACTTTCGGTTCATCCAGCACTGTATAATGTTAGAAGGCTGCCGACAGTCAATGGGTTATATGGTACTTACCCAGCTTCCAGCGCGGACAAAGAACCCTCCAAACTCGGCCCCATTACGAGTCGCGGCAATTGGAATGAGGGAGATGGCGTAGACAAAGATCCAGATAGCAATAATCACCGCGTACAGCACGCTCTGGGATGTCTGGCGTCGCTTGACAATGGCAAGGTAGGTATGAATCGCAATTGCAGAAATGAACATGGACGAGGCCAAGTCACCAAGCGACACGAAGAGTCCTTGTGTATAACAAGACGCTGTTCCAACCATGATCGCATTGTTTCGGAGCCACGCCGCGTTGAGAAGGAAGGCGACCCCTTGGTGCATGTCGGCAAGTAATAGATTGATGATGAGGACGAGGAACTGATTCGGTCGTCGAGGCGCGGTAGGAATATTTCCATCTGCCTTCTTGCTAGTGTCTTGGTCGTTCTCTGCAAATATCCCATCAATACCCAGCGTAAAGTCAATCGCCCTCTGAATCGGTCCAGTCGTATGTTGAAAGTGCCCCGAAGGCTGCGACTTGATGAACAGGCTCCATGTCGTAAGCTTGTACACCAAGTAAAAGAACAAGGTACTCGCAGAAAAGAACGAAATGAAAGCGAGGACCGTAACGGCAGTCAATCCGTGTCGAAGATCGTCATTCAAAGGGTCCAACGTCCGCCCTTCGACAGGAAGATCGCCCCACGCCATTATTATTGTTTTAAACAAGAGAATCTGTCGAATCTCAGGAACGAGATGCGAACTGCAGATGAGAAATGACAGCCCCCCACGGGTATTAAGAGGGAAAAAGACCCTTAGTAGGCCAAGAATGTAAAGAACTCGTCGCCCAGAGGCACAGATCCACGATGTGACATCGCTTCGCAGCTGAACGCCCGTTCTGTATTAACGCTTCAAGGGAATCCTGGCATTTTTTCAGCACTAGGTTCTCGGCCGACTCTTTTCGCGCCGAGACTAGGCCAACCTAGTCGTCTCTCACGGATGTGGCTTTTTCCGCTGCAGATTCGTGAGAGGAAAAACGTTGAAGTCATTTGGCTATTCTATGGGTCAGTACGTAAGTGAGATCCATTATTGACATCTTGTCAGGTGGAGCGTTATCCATCGCCCTTGAAGATAGTGGGGATAAAAGGTCGTGTCTCAGGTTGATGAAGAAAAAAAAAGCCAAAAGAAATATGCTTAGAAAATGGGTCTTGACCGACCCAAAGATCTACTCGCTTGCTACGGCACGATTGCACATCAATAGTGGATGAAAATACAACTCTCCAGTTGACTTCAAAGCTCAACTCTATTTCTCTCACCTCAAACACGAGCCTCGGCACAGAATTCATCGTCCTTCTGTTCCTGACATGGCGTAGGCAAGTTAGGATCGGCGCACGCGATGTGGCGTCGAGCGAGTCAGTGTTTAGTGCTCAAACGTTCCTCGCTAGAACATTCTTGGTAAACGCTCAGACGTAGCGGCCATCCCTTGTGTCTTTAGCGCACCGAGCCCTGGCGTTTCGGCAGTTTTAGTCATAGCGGACGACATTTTTCACATTTCATGCGTTGAGACGGTCTCGACCGAGCGAGGTCTTTGAGTTTTTGTTAGTATCGGGACTGAATCACGATTGGGAAATGAGGCTGACTGAGTGAATCGCGCCATATTGCACTGCTCTGGGCCGTGCTGCTGCAGAAGATGAAACAATACTAATTTTATATGCTTTGGACCTAAAAATGGCTGCCATTGAGTTTGAACTCAGACCGTATAAACAAAGCAAGTCTTCATCTCGATCAATTGCATATCTGCCACCGTAGTATTTGATGTTATTTGCCGGGCATAACTCAGCGCTCAGCCCTACTTCACCCATGATCCATGACCGCACATTGTAACTATTCAGGCCGCAGCGCAAAACCGCTTTCTAAACTGTCTTCTCAGCGAATTGTCTCTCGACTTCCTCCGCAAACTTCCCAATGCTATCAAATCGCCATTCAAATGCCACATTTTCTTTCAATCTCTCATAGTCACCTCCAACACCTGTTCCCTCTTTATTTTCGCCGCCACGAGATATCCAAACACTTCTAAGTCCGAACCGTTTGGCCGGGACGTGATCGGCGGTCAAACTTCTCGCTACGTGTAGTAATTCCCCGCGATCCTTGTCGACGCTCAGATCGCTTTTGAGATGATCAAACAAGTAGTCAAAGTTTGCCTTGGCTGGTTTATAACTGCCGATGTCTTCGGCAGTGTAGACCTTGTCGAATTCAGCGGGCTGTAGGTGTTTTAAAGTTGAAGCCGCGTTGTCGTTGTCCATATTGGTCAGAATGATGAGCTTGTAGTGTTTCTTTAAGATTTGTAGCCCCGGAATTGTGTCGGGAAAGGGGAGCCAAGTCCCAGGTAGGGACTTCAGGTGGTTCATTTCCTCTTCGGGTACAGAAATATTGAGCTCGTTCGCGAGACTTTTGAACGATCGCGAAACAATGTTGCCGTAGCGTAGGGTAGGCTGCCCCTCTTCGAGGACTTGGGTAAGCTCGTGAAAACGCTGGATCAATAAAACGGGATTCTTTTTATAGTCGCTCTCGGAAGGAAGACGACTAATGATAGGCTGTAAGCCAAGAATCATTCCGGACTCTTGGTCTATCAAAGTGCCATAGCAGTCAAATGACAGAGCCTTAAACGTTGTGAGATCGGGATAAGACATGTTGAGAGTGGTAGGCCGAAAAGCAAATAATGATTCGATATGAGTGAGTTTTTGGCAAATGTATCTATTCTGGTGTCTAATGGGTAAGAGATTGGGAAAGAGACTAAGTTTCAGTGAGATGATTGATTAGTATTGGTGAAGTTTATATACTCGGTTTGCAAGGGCGTCGTTGACGAGATCGCGATTTCCTTCTGACCTCTGACGTCAAGGCCGAATCCTTCTGCTGAGGCGGCGAATTCTC
Organism: Fusarium tupiense; assembly: GCA_013364945.1. Taxonomy (NCBI): domain Eukaryota; kingdom Fungi; phylum Ascomycota; class Sordariomycetes; order Hypocreales; family Nectriaceae; genus Fusarium; species Fusarium tupiense. The sequence goes on along the minus strand of JABEEO010000142.1, from coordinate 11,391 downwards.
CCCGAGCAATCTTTTAGTCGATCGAGCTTTTGATAATGCTGTTGAGAAAACACAATCATCATCGGTTTCCAGTCTCAGATACTCCATTCATATATTAGGCAACCAGAAGTATTTCATTAATTATTATATATCGATAAACGCCAAGTGTTTATTTGTCCAAGAAACCAGAAACCAATAGTCTATGAAACAAAACCGAAGAAACAAATTCGAAAAGAGATAGTCAGGTCGTCAAATGTTCAGCTACCGGACAGCTTGGCAACTGCTGGTGCCTTGCGGATCCAGTCTGGCAAGCCACTCTCAGCAGAATCAACAAGCCATCTGGTCAACAGACTCCTTGGAATAGAATAGGTATAACCTTTCTGTCCAACATATCCCACGAAAACCTTTCCATCTTCCCTATCTTTCATCCAGCTTTCCTTATCAGGTTCTCCAGGGATGGCCGAGATACGGAATTGGGTCCAATCGAGGTCCTTGGCCTCGTTCTCGAATGTTTTTCCGATGGTGGTGATAGCACGATAAGCGTTCGAAAATGCGGTGCGGACCATGAAATTTATTGATGGTTGGAGGATAGTAAACGCATCTTCTTTTCGGGTGATGGTGAGCGTTCCCATTGCAAAGATTCGCTTAACGCCATGTCGGCGCATCGCTGGAAAGAGGGAGTCCTTGTAGAAGTCGGGGATAGCGTTTGGGGGTGAGGTGCGATCGGTGATGAGAGGTCCAAGGAGAGAAATGACAACATTGACCTTGGCCACGGCTGTGTCGAGAGCTGCCTTGTCGGTCAGATCTCCTTTGACGGTCTGGGGAGGTTAGCTATTTTCTTCACTCATGGATGCTAGGATACGTAGGACTTACCTCAAGCAATGGATCGGAGGACAAGTCGCTGGGAATCTTCTGAGGGCTTCGTGCATATGCTACCACCTTGTGTTTGCGATACAGTAGCTCGCGAAGCAGACAAATGCCCGCAGGTCCGGTACCACCAAGCACGAGGACAGTTAGCGGAGCCATATTAGATTGGTGTGTGAGTCGTTGGAAGATGACTGAGTGAAGAATAGAAAGCACATACTTCTACTGATAGTGGTTATATATACAGTTTTTGCTCTACATTCCTTACTCTAAACCTGCCTAACGTCAGCATCGGGTGCAAAATGTACCCGTGTAGGATCACCTAAATTTGCGCGCGGAAATTGATCGTGTATTGCGAGCTAAATCCAATTCCGGACGCAAACTGACCAATATCAACGACTCAGACATACCAAGCTTGCCCGTTTCCGGCTTAGCATGCTCAAGAGTTTCCGCGCGGAATCCTCAATTTTCGAATGGCCCGCAACATCTCTCACATAATCACAATTACAAACGATGAGAAATAACGGAAGCTGTTGGATCTGTCGCGTGCGCCACAAGAAATGTGACGAGACCCATCCGACGTGCGAAAATTGTGCGGCGCTCGGCTTAGCGTGCCATTTCAGCGATGATAAGCCAGAATGGATGGACAATGGCGAGCGACAGCGTCAGATGAGCCAGCGCTTGAAGGCTCAGGTCAAACGAAATGCTAGATACAGAAGGGGAAGATATATGATTCCAAAGACTACTCATCAAATCGACAATGGGCCAACTCAAGCTGGATCATCTGTTTCACCCCTAGTCCCTTCTCCAGGCTCAACATCACCTGGCATCACTGGCTCCGAGTCGGTGGACGACACGACACCGGCGTCTTGGCCCAGCAATATTGACAGTGACATCTCAATATTCACAGACAGAGGCGTGCACAAGGTACGCAGTACAGTTGACTTACCACTACGCGAGAATCCCCAGCACTTCCTCTTTGGACATACTTTTCGCGAAACGCTAAACGTCAACCTCGATGGCGAGGAGGATCTCCGTTTCCTCATGACCTACAAGGACTACGTATTTCCACTTCTTCACCCATTCTATCACACTTCGTTCTTCGAAGGCGGGCATAACTGGCTTCTGGTTGCTGCCTTCAGAAACCCCGAGTCAAGACAGTTGATCGTGAGCCTTGTCACGTACTTCTTCTCAGTCGTACCCCTGGCCCCTGGTGCAGGAAATACCTCATGTTCGGCCTTTACCTGGGAACAGGTTCAAAGGAAATCGGAGCAAGCTTTCAAGGGAATGCAGCATAGGGTTGAGATGCTTGGCGTCGCCGCGAATCTATGGGAGAGAACGCATCTCTTTGGAGACATCATGCTATTACTCGAGTTCGAGACCATGACTCAGTACTCCCAAGCATGGAGACCTCATCTAGATGCGGCGTTGATACTCTTTAAGCAAATCCTCGACTCGTCAGAAATAAGGCACGTTGTGTGGCGTCTAACCTTTGATCCAACGAACATGTCGGCGCAGGAGGCGAGCAAAATTGATAGTTCGGGCATCAACTTGTTTTCTTCTACACAAGTGGCTTTGCGCTTTTTTTCTGCCAAGATCATTCTCGCCGACATCATATCTAGTAGTGTACTCGAGCAAGTGCCACGTCTCAACGACTATCACGAAAAGTTGATATCAGGCCAAGTTGACGACAGTCTGAACATGAAAGATGTGACTGGGTGTGAGAACTGGGTTTTTCTCAACATTGCGGACACAGTGGCCCTCGATGCCTGGAAGAAAGAGACAAAAAGGAAGGGGAACTTCTCCTTCATGAATTTGGTCCAAAGGGCGGGCAAGATTGTTGAAAAGCTTGATCAGGGCCTGGCTATATTGAATGATGAAGGGAGCCGAGCGCAAAAAGCTTCTCATCAGCGACGCGAGGTTTTCGCAGAGTACACTCTTGTACGAGCCATGCGTCCTCCGTCCGACGCTTATTACGCCATTACTCGGATATGGGCCACCGCTGCCAGACTGTATCTCATCGTTGTACTCTCCGGTTGGAGCCCCGAAACCAACGAAGTTATTGAGCTCGTGTCTAGTAACCTCAAGTTACTACAAGACTTGAATAAACCGAGCTGGCTGATGACCTTGGCCTGGCCCTTCTGCGTTACAGGCTGCTTGGTGTCCGAAAGTCAGGAATCGGTAGTGGAGAGCATCTTTGACAGAACGAAGCCACTGAGTAACGTAGGCGGCTTGACTGAGGCTATGAAGATCGTTCGAGAGACGTGGAAACGGCGAGGGTTGTTGAACCAGGAGTGGGACATGGCAGCTTGCTTTAGGAGTTTGTATGATATTCCGTTGTTGGTTTGAGAGATCGAAGATGCTTTGGAAAGTAGAGGCCGGTCAGGGGGAACCAAGGCCGAGCTAAGGATAGACAGACTGGAGAGATTTACCAGACAGGAGTGAGAATAATGTAGGATATTACTGCTGAGATACCAAATAGGTCTACGAGAAATTCTCCATAGCTCAAGGTTATCAGTAGCAATACTCACCTTACGAGTCCGCTCATCCTCCGTCATGCCGCATAGCAGGCTTGCGTTTTGGTGACTCGAGTTTACCTGTTAGAAATTGTCAAAGTTAGCAAACAACGCTTTGGAAGACTGAAACAAGATACAATAAAAAGCCTCATATGTCAGGCGATGTCGGTTCAATGGGTCCTCAAAGACGCAGTATTCCATGCGAGTAACCTCAGTTCGGCAAAATATTATACATCATATAGAGTAGAGCGGAAGAGAAGAAGGATATACTGTACCTTTTATGAATGGTCTTCTTGACTGATGACTGGTCTTTTCGAATCTAAGCTACGAGACTTTCGTTGAAGTTTATATGCTAGGCCTTGTATTATTTTGCACCTCACTTCATCGCTTTTTCAGCCTCCACTTTACGATAAAATAACAGCTTGGTGCTCACGATGAATCATTTTGCATCGTTTGGTAGATATTTACGTCACGCCGAGACGAAAGGAGTTCGGCGTGAGAATATCCCCTGTTACAGATGCTGCAGAGTAGCGGCTCGGGCTCGATGAAGTGCCCGTCGGGAGGATGAATGGCCTCACTTGAAGTCCGCCGTTTCTCAACCCACCATGTAAGCAATCGGCCTAGTTGAACGCTTCAATTCACTTATGCACACCGGACACATCGAGACACATGCAATGAGAAACGCGTACGAGCGATGCAATTATTGTGTAGTAAGGCCTACAAAGATGTTCTGAAGCCAGAGGCCTATTGCTCAATAGGAGGTCTTGATCAGTACACAGCACAACTTCCTTACTGATATTGAGTCTCTTTCGCATTTCAGTTAACGGCCTGAAAACCACTCTAACTTGTGCAGATTAAGCTGCCCAACAGCGAGTGTTGCATCGATCAAGATACACTAGGTAGATAATGACCCCAACTTTCAACACGGAATGCTCGGAATTAGACATCCTCGATACAGGATGATACAGAATGACTCATGGTGATTCTCCCGACTTGGAAATCTTGAGCCGGGGACGGCTTGCGTTGATTGGATCGCGGGCAAATTGATCCTCCTTGAGAGTGAATAAAGGCTATGAAATATAGAATATACATTTACACTGAAGACAAACAATCAGGGCCTTCAAGTTTGCTCATTAGAATCTGCGAGGTTCGGATTTCCGGCGTGAAGTATGCTTATTTGCTTACATATTCACTTGACCTCCGATCAGACTCGCAATGACCAGTATATGCTTGCAATTCTTCTAATATTCGTTGCGCAAAGCTCAGAATGATTAGGGGTACATTTCAGCTACGTTTCATATGTTGAATGGAGTGCAATATCTAGCCTATGCATCTAGAGTTATGCAGGTATGCTTAATTCACACGATAGGTCGGGGAAAGACGAGAACCGGCAGATCAGGTTGTTTTCGGCAGATGTCAACTGCCGATCGACATTGATGGAGCGTCGAGGTTGGCCAGCTACCAACTCATTATCCAAATGAAGTGAAATACAACGCTGATCTTATTCCAGAATTAAATCGTCAATTGAACATAGCTTGGTATCATGCCCCGTATTAATTAATGAGTCCCTTCTGGGTTCTGGGGATAAATGTCCCCGGACCTAAAATTCCGGCCGCATTATGTCCTGCTCCGCAATTCATCTGGTGTCATTTTGATCCCAGCGATTCCGCCGATCCACCAAAAAAAAAACACGAATAACTCCTTTATAACCTCAATGCATCATTACAACTTCCTCCACAACCGGGTCGATTTTCGTACAGTAACTGTGGTCGGCCTTAGGGTAACGCGCGTTGCGTTTCGGTGCCCGTGCTTGACCCTGAGTTCAATCGTGGTAGCGAAAGAACACAACTGCTTGGCATGAAGGCCAGGTCGGACGACAATTGCGCGTTGGGAGATTCAAGAAGGACTGCAATTTGGTTCCTTGTATGCTCCGATAAAGAAAGCGAATATGTTTCTTTAGTCGCTGACAATGACTGTTGAGAGACCTCAGGCTCAGAGGGAGAAGTGGGTTCATTAACGAATGGCATTTTGGTAAGTTATCAGGTGCTTTGTAAAACAGATCGGCGATGGGGGACTACCTCGAGTGATTTGAGCGAATGCGCCGCTTTTATAACAGCTGTACTGTGTTTATGTCACCTGTCACGGGGTGTTGGGTGAAGCTCCGCAGTCTATGATCCAGAAAACGGAAAGTCTAGACAGTGTACTCTGTAAAGCCTGCGTATGCGGGGTCTATCTCCCCACGTTGCATCCGGACCCTTCGGCATTTCAACGCTACTGACCGCTCTACGTAACGAAATACAGGGTCCAAGAGACATCCTGTTTTCAATCCCAACGCGTGTCTCTCTCATGTTCCTTTTCTTGCTGATGCTTTCTCTTCTCTTTTTGGTCTAACTAATTAAACCTGCTTGATCCATAGGCAATCATCCTTGGTAGTCCAGTAAACGTGGCACTGCAGACTTTAGCTTGAACAAGACTCTAAGCGAGGCCTTGATTTACAGTGGGTTGTCCAGGCCCCAGCTGATGCTTTGGGGTCGTTGTTACGGCATCTGGACAATCGAATGCACTGGATCATCGCCGAAGCGTCGCAGTTGTTGATTCATAGCAATGGCCCTTCTTTGTGCTTCCTGTTTACCAATCTCAACGTAAATCTCTAATCAGTTCGTGAAGGGAGGATAAACACTGTACGCAATAAAACTTGCATAGCATGTGACTGATGGTTGCAACCCATAGCCTTTTGACACCTGAAGCCCCCAAAGACCCTTCGAGAACGGTCCGCCACCTTAGTAAAACGCAGGGTTCGATATGCATCTCTGGCACGAGACGCCTACAACACGTCATAGGACTAACCATCACTTTCGGGTACTGTTTTAAGGGTTTCTCTGGCCGCCAGGACTGAGCAATACTACCGATACTGAGAATAAAACACATTACATCATTTTTACTGCCTACCAAGCATTTAGCCCTCTGAACTTTGTACTGGACTATGAGCCAGACCAAACAAACCGAGATGGATACAGATAAGAACAAGCGCCTCCTGAATCGATATGGGATCCTCCCAAAGCGAGGCAACCTTCTCAATCACCAATTAGAGGTTCGCATGAACCATCTTGTGCTTAACATACGCCAAGCTGACAGTTTTGGTGGAAGGGAAGAAAATATTTCGACTCGGGGGACTTTGCTCTTAACCAAGCGCATCGGTCATCTAACATTGGCAACGTCACAACAGGTCGCGAACATCCTATCCGTCAAGACATATCGGAGCCTTCTAGTTCCGTCCCGAGTTCCAGCAACATTGATGATAACACAACCCAACAGTCATCAACAAAACGAAGAAGCTCGGAAGTTAAGTTTCATGCTCAAACTCACCTTCATCAAGAGATGGAAAGCCCGCCCGAGACTGAGGATCATGGGACAGAGGACAGAAACAACGAGTAGGTGACTGTTGATATGGTATGCGTTTGAGAAATGTGACTCAATTTGTGAACTTTGAGGTCTTGTCTTGCAGATGGAAAATGTATATTCACCCTGAGCCTGTTGAAACCTATGTCTCAATGGTGGTCTATGTAATTATAGCTTAAGCAGAGCTCTCTTCAAACGTCAACATCAAACCTCGCTCTCCTCTAACGACTTGGTCTGCGTTGGAATCGTCTTGACACCATCAGAAGAAGCGTAATTGGTTTAGTGGTAAAATTCTCCGTTGCCATCAAGCAGCCAGAGTCGGGGAGCCCAGGGTTCGATTCCCTGATTACGCATTGATAGAGATGAAGCTCAAGATATCTTTTTGCAGTTGTATTGTTCTATACTTTCGTGAGTGTTTTGCCATGTCCCAGCCCGGCGGTAGAGGCTACATTGAGGTTCAGACGGAACCGAAGCGTGACCTCGAGACTTTGCTTGGTCACGGGGCAAGTGCAGATAAAATGTTTCCAATTCTAGTAACTCACTCCACTTCTGGCACAGAGTATCTGCGTACAGTTGAGGTGGAGGTAAAGTTATTGGGACATTATAGTTGAGAACTCATAGTCAGAGTCTTGTACTTTTTTATTGTTTCTTTTCTTTCTACACTCACTGCTGTGAGATGTCTACCTTGCTCCACCAAAACTCAGATTGCTTACGAGCCCAATCATCATCCGTAAATACAGCGGTCTTGCCAGCATCTCCTCCTATCAACTCCTCATTTCCTTCACCGAATCTCAATACCTTGGGGCTCTTGGAGTCATATGCCTCCCATTTGGGTCTGTCGGGGTACTCTCCCGGTACAGCATTGGGATCACCTCTTGTGATGAAGCTGGTGACATAATGGTTCAATGTCTTGGCAAGGTCTTTTTGTGTATTGGAGACAGCGACAACTTTAGGGTCGCAGACTTCGTAGCGCATGTTATCGGCGTGTTGAGCACCGTTGTTGACCGTACTGACGGCGGCCCAGTGGTAAAGGTAGACAGGGACTGATGGGGAGGCGAGCTCGGCTGTTTGGCGTGCGGGAGCGACATAAGCATAGTGGGCGTAAGCAGCCTCGATGCGCTTGTACTGTGAGCCCATATCTTTACGTGTCTCCTTGTACTCAGAATCTTCAAACTTGGCTGGATCTCGGTAGAGCTCCTCAATAGTGTCCAAATCCTCGGAGGTAAGCAGGGGCAGCAACTCGGCCCAGAAATGTCGAAATTGGGAAGACTCCGACATTTGCTTGTTCACATAAAGCGAACCTTCGTTAGTTGTGAAGCCAGTCATTATTGGCACTTTATGCCACTTGCCAGACTTCCATGTCTCAAGAGGCGGTCGCGCGATGACCTCGCCATCAATGACAGGTTGGAAAGCCCAGCGAAGGGAGGGGTTGTACTTGTCAAATGTGGCTGTTTGCGCATCTGTGATGACCTTCTCAGGCTGTTGGCGCAGATAAGGGAAGATCTCATTCTCTGGGAGATCTTCGGGAACGCCGACCGCGCGCAGGAAGTCTTTAAACTGTGCTTCGTGAATAGGCGCGTTGTAAGGTCTCACAGCTCGTGATGTAGGAGCTCCAGACTCAATAATGGCTTTATGAAAGAGAGGGGCAACGCCATCCTTGTAGTGCATGATATGATGTCCGATCTAGTTGAAGTTAGTGGACTGTATGCCTAGGTTGCGGCTGGAACTTACAGAATGAGCACCGGCAGACAGGCCAAACAACGTGACATTACTGGGATCACCACCGAAGGCTGCGATGTTTTCTTGCACCCACTCCATCATGAGAATCTGATCCTTTAGTCCAAGGTTCAGAACACCCTCCTTAGCACTCAGACTCGAAGGCAAAAAGCCCAAGGCTCCAATTCGATATTGAAACGTCACAGCAACAAAGGCTTCGGGTGCATTCGCCACCATCGACGCTGTCTTGTGCATATGCGCCGAACCTCTGTTAAAGGCCCCACCGTGAATGTACAAAGCACAAGGCAACTTTTCATGTTTGTCCGCTGACTTGCGAAAGATATTCACCGTCAAACAATCCTCACTTTGTTCAAGCGTTGGTCCTACCAGCAGTCCCTTGCCAGGAGCTGCAGGGCCATATTCAGATGCATCGATGGCTTTGTCAGGCGAAGCTGGGACTTTGACAGGAAGGCGGAAACGGAGATCTCCTGTTGGGGGTAGAGCGTAGGGAACGCCCATCCAACCATCTACGGGTTGGGGTAGGCTGTCATTCAGCTTGACGCCAACAAGCTTGCCCTGGGGGAGGGAGATGGTTGGAGTGTCTGGAGAAATTTGGCTACCCATTTTGACTTAATTTGCTATTGTCAAAAATAAGGGCTCGTAAGAATACAATGGTTAAATACAATCAAGACTCGACACTGACGACACTCAATGTTGGAGTAGCGCCATCAATATGAGGGGCATATTCTCGGCGTCCAAAAACCGCTCCGCTCTCCACGGCTCAGTTCCGACAACGGCTTCAACAGCAAAATCACCGGAGATAAGTGCCATCTGCGCCCTATCTTTCCAATCTGAGAAATAAATCATGCGAATCTCTCTTTTCAGATCGGGGAACTTTCCTGCCCCGCGATTTCGCCTGTTGAATATGGACCCGATCGTGGCCGGTGTTAGATCTGAGGGCCGAGTATCGGAGGTTGATAGCGGCCAACTGAAACTAGGCCTAAACCCCGCAAACTTGGGTGACTTTAGTGACGTTGTCATTGGTGAGAATGCCGTTTGCGATGTCTTAACTCAGGAACTACTGCTTCGTTGGGATGGGATCTGCATGATAGGCTGATAGGGTTAATTCGCTTGATTGATACGAGAATCATGTACCCCGGATGATTGTCTATCGATTGTTTGACTGAAGGAAAGGCTATATTGGTCTTTGATCTCCCCATCATTAAACTGTTCTCATGGAGCGAGATACCTACCTAACCTCTGATATTCAGTCGGGGTGCCGAGAGCCACTGGTCCAAAGATCTCCTAAGTTATCCTAAATTTACCTAAATTTACCTAAATTTTCATCGCTTAGGATAAAGGCCCTAAATCTCTTGCTTTCTCTAACGATGTCACCAACAACGGGGCCGTTGCCCGACGACAAGAAGCTCGCCGAAGAGCAAATCGCCATGAAAAAGCTCGACTCAATCGCACCGGGCGAAATCGTCGAGCTTGACGCTACAGAAACCTTTCTTCGTCAGCATAACTTCACAAACGAATACATAGGCGAATTATTGACTGATACGGAGCTCAACAAGAAGCTCATCCGAAAAGTTGACATGATCCTCCTCCCTATGTTGATGGGCACATACATGCTTCAATACATCGATAAGAACGCGCTCTCTTATAGTGCGGTTTTCGACCTGTTTACGGACACGGGGATCTCATCAGATCAGTATTCCTGGTTTGCGTCCCTTTTCTATATCGGATACGTGGTTGCTGAATATCCTTGGCTGTTTCTCGCGCAGAAAACGCGAATGGCCAAAGTCGTAGGCGGCTGTGTTTTAGCATGGGGCAGTGTGCTGTTACTAACGGCGGCTGGAAATAACTTTGGTTCGTTGGCAACGTGTAGATTCTTTCTTGGTATTTTTGAGGCGCCCATCACGACGTGTTTCATGATGATTGTTTCGATGTGGTATACACGTGAGCAGCAGCCATTCAGAGCAGGTATCTTCTACTGTTGCAATGGCGTTGGTGCTATGGTACGTCCAATTCTCTTCTTGCTGTGACCCTGCTAACGCTAAAAAGCTTGGTGGTATTCTTACCTATGGCATTGGCCAGATCAAGAACTTTCCCGTCTGGAAGGCTGTATTCATGACTTGTGGAGGCATGACGGTCGTCTGGGGCTTCGTTCTACTGTTCTTCCTCCCCGACAGCATTATGTCAGCTCGCCATTTCACCCTCGAAGAACGGGCCCTTCTCATCGGCCGTGGCCGTCTCGCTCGAACTGGTGTTCTGAACAAGACCATCAAGTGGAACCAAATCCGGGAGGCGTTCATCGACCCCCAAGTCTGGCTTCTTGTCTTGTTCATGCTCCTCAACGAAACTATCAATGGAGGCATCGCCAACTTCGGCAAACTCATCATCAAGGGCGTTGTCAAGGATCCTCTTGAGACAGTCGCTCTTGGTATTCCCATGGGCGCATTCCAAGTCATGTACATTCTATCAGGCACCTTCCTGGCTTCGCGCATCAAGAACTGCCGCACCATCATCATGGTTGTCTACCTTATCCCCACCATCATTGGAGTCTGTCTTCTCTGGAAGCTTGATCGTGAACATCACAAGATCGGTGTGCTTTTTGGTTATTACATTATCGGTGCCTTTGTTTGTTCTTTGGTCCTCGCGATGCAGATGCCCGCTAGCAATCTCGGCGGCTACACCAAGCGTATCACTGCTTCTGCAATGGTATTTATCGCCTACTGTATCGGGAACATCATCGGGCCCCACGCTTTCTTGGGCTCGGAGGCCCCTTTGTATCAATCCGGATGCATTACGATTCTCAGCTGCTCGGTTGCTCAGATGGTTGTCGCGATTATGCTTCGAGTACTCTTGTCCAGACGAAATGCACGACGAGATGCCGCGGCCGCGGCTGTTGGGA